>LPNX010706320.1:599587-633781 GCA_001517045.1 Pseudotsuga menziesii | reverse complement strand
AACCCCCCCCCCCCAAAAGGTCCAATTCTCAATACTTTTGGAGGTGGTTTTTAAACCCGCCCCCAAAGTGTAATTATCATAACATTTTTTTTTGCAGGGGGGGTTATAAAGACCCCCCTAACTGTGGCTTGTGGTGGTTTTTCTAAAATCCCCCCTTAAGTTTTTTTAAGGTATTTGGGGAAGGTCCTTAAAAACCCCCCTCAAAAGTCCAGAGAATTTGACTCTTGGGGGTGGTTTTTAAACCGCCCCCCCCAAAAAAAGTCATGTTGGACTTTTTTACTTTTTGGGGGGGTGTTGGAAAGAACCCCCCCCTAAATTCCAACATGACTTGGAATTTTACGGGGGGTTTGGAAAGACCCCCCCCCCCCCCCCCCCCCAAAAGTCCAACAAGACTTTTGGTTGGGGGGGTTTGGAAAGACCCAGCCCCCCCCCCAAAAAAAAAAATAAATAAATAAAAAGGTCCTATTGTACTTTTTTTTGGGGGGGGGGTTGGAAAGAATCCCCCTAAAGGTTTATCTGATAGTTTTTAAAGGTAGCAGTTTAATTCAATATGTAGTATAATATATAATAGGATCACTAAAAGAAAAACGTCCAAGCATAGAAATAATAGACACAATATTTTGACCTAGGAAACCATAAGGGATAAAACACAAAAACCTTGTGATAGAGATCTTAGTTCAAAGTACAACATACATCCAAATACATAGTAATCACATACAACAGAATATCGACAAACCCAAAGAACA
This sequence comes from Pseudotsuga menziesii, assembly GCA_001517045.1. Lineage (NCBI taxonomy): Eukaryota > Viridiplantae > Streptophyta > Pinopsida > Pinales > Pinaceae > Pseudotsuga > Pseudotsuga menziesii. The sequence goes on along the minus strand of LPNX010706320.1, from coordinate 633,035 downwards.
AAGGAGAAACTCCTCCAAATATAGGGAACCCAAAAAATACTTCATCTAACTGGTAGCGAACTTATTCCTTGAGTGGAGTGAACTTGGTTGGGTGAAAATGAGTGACGCACCTTGTTATTTATAGTTGACTTTATGTTTTCTTGTTCACTTTAACTGGGGACAACTTGCACACTTAATCTGGTCTAACTTGTCTTTTATGCATAATAATCATTGTTTATTATTATATTTTCTAAGGCCGACTTCGTGAGGATGCCTCACACAACTACTACATCAACAATCCCTCTTAGCCAAGGAAGAATCATCATACTATAACATCCCATATGGATATAATTTGTAAATAAAAATTATCTCTAACATCTCTATATCATAAGTTTTTCCAACACAGTATCAGTCCATCAAGAAGTGTCAACAACTCAACCCAATCCATCGGGGAGTCAATATGCACCAACTCAACCATGTCAATTGGGGAACCTACATGTGAAAAATGAAATTATTGTATCAAGGATTCAACAACTCAACCTAGTACATTGGTGGGTCCATATGCACCAGCTGAATCCATTCCATCGGAGAGCCTACATGTAATATGTGCTAGTATGCACCCGTTTGCACTAGTTATATGCACCAGTCTTTCCACCCCATCACAGGGTGTCTTAGAGATCTCCACACTCCGTCTAAGAGTGTCTAGGATAATGCACTAAATTTCTCCATCACATCACATGATGTCCAAGATATCTCCCCACTCATTCCTAGAGTGTCCAGGAGTATGTCTTGGTCTCTCCATCCCTTCATATGATGTCTGATAGATCTCCCACTCCATCACAAAGTGTTAGGGAGAATTCAGTGACCGCTCCACCCCTTCACAAGGTGTCCAATATATATCCCCACTCTATCATAGAGTGTCTGAAAGAATGTTGTGGCCTATCCACCCCTTCACAGGGTGTTCTAGAAATTTCCTCACTCCATCACATAGTGTTTGGGAGAATGCAATGGCATCTCCACCCCTTCACAAGGTTTCTAAGAGATCTCCCCACAACATCATAGAGTGTATGAGACAATGCAATGGTCTATCCACCCCTTTACAGGGTTTCCAAGAGATCTCCCCACCCGGTCACAAAGTGTCCAAGAGAATGTCACTATAAAATCATTATTTCCTCTAAATGAGGGAGTTAACATGGGACTAATATCCCCTCCATCATAGAGTTACTAGAAGAAGGCACGGTACCATTTTTAGTCATTTAGGGAATATTCTCCCCACTCTATCATCATTAGAGGAAATTTGAACTCAAAATGGGCCTTTTAACTCTAATCCAANTTAAATTTGAAATACCGTATAGGTCTTAAACACCTTTTTAATATAAATTTGGGGATAGGTATCATAAAAAAAAACTATTTTTTTTGTTTGTATTTTTGACATATATCCCCATGTTTTTACTCAAATTTCGATCAGTAGAGCTCATTGGATGCATAATTAAATTCCACATTCAATGAGTACCCACTCGACATACTTTTGAAGGAGCCCACTACCCGAAAAGCAAGAATTACCTGGAAAAACATGATGATGATGTCATCATCACATTTTTTCAGGTATTTCTTGTTTTTGGGGTAGCGGGCTCAGTCAAAAGTATGCCAAGTGGGTACTCATTAGATGCAGAATTTAATTCAGAAGCCAATGAGCTCTCCCGATCGAAATTTGAGTAAAAACACGGGGAGATATGTTGAAAATACAAACAAAAAAGTAGTTTTTTTTCTTTTCTTCCTCCAAAAATAATAAATATTATTTTATTATTTTATTAATTTTTTTAGGAGGCCCATTTTGAGTTGAAATTTCCTCTAATGAGAGTTTTTGGGAGAATTCAATGGCCCATTCTGACTCATCTACTTTTATCCAAGTCATGTGACTAATACTAGGAGAATGTTTGCTTGATGTTGCATACATCCATCTTCACAAATGGCACATATGGCACATGTGGGACAAATATTCATTTGCAATACATCATTGATGCACAAAACCTCATAATGATTTCCACGCAACACATGTACACCAAATATTCCCTTTATAGAGAATCTACTATTTTGTTACATGAAGGAAATGTTTTGGGAAACACTGCTTGCATTGTCTCTCAACTTTGAGAGTTTTTAGGAATCGAGACATTAACATAGTATGAAATACTTTAATTCCTATACTCAAAATTGAATGCCTTGGAAAAGATTCAAATCCAAGTTTTGATTAGCTAACCTAAACAAGTTGATATTTGATCAAATCAAGGACATAATCTCAAATAAATGTTTAAAAAGTCAGGCCCAAAGCTTCTAAATATAGATTTAAATATTAGAAATGAATAATAGCCAAGGCCTTAAAGAAATATAAGTACAGGGATTGCTTTTCACAAACCTATTTAGATGGTAAATTAAGTGATTTATGGAGGAATATAATACTATTTTACGACGTGGTTACTCCCTACCTGGTTGCTTGAATCCACGACTAGCATGTTTGTATTCTTGGTATTCTTCTTGTGGTTATATGGATTCACTTCAGGATGTAGCTTACAACCATTATATTTGGTCGGACCATCTATATTACAATGGTTAAAATGGTTATTTGGATCCTTTCATTGATTTTTAGTGGTTGTTATGTTCTTATCCTCTCCTTTCCACATTTTTTCTCCTTGGAAGCATCTTGGTTTCCTTTCTTTTTGGAACCACTGGTTGTCCTTTATTCATACCCATATTCTCCATATATCGTGCTTGCACACATGCCTCATTAATTGTCTTGGGTTTAAAGAGCATCACTTGCCTCCATAAATTTCTATTTAGACACCCCAAATATTTGATGAGTACCTCTCGTTTCTTGGTATATATATCCAACATAATGGCCATTTTTTTGAAATAGGTAGTGTATCATTGCACACTCTCCCCTTGCTTCTATTGGAACTCATGACAATAGGTCCATTAGTCCTATTTGTACCAAATAGGGTAGAACCAGGAATTATTGAGTGTTTTAAACAACTCTGACTTAGTTACTGGGAAATCCCTCCAACCTAAGTGCCTTGGTGTGACTTTCCCACCAAGTTTGAGAATGGCCTTCTACCTTTAGTCAGGCACATGAAATATTTTTTTCTGAAATTCTAGGTTATGAAAATTGAAAATGGAAGATAGACTTGAGATATAGCAAGCTCATTGTGGTTGTGATGATCTAGCCTTGGATCTTTGTTTTCAAATGTAATTACGACACAACTTTTTTTAAAAATAAATTTGTCTTATATTCTTTGGAAAAAAACATTTCTTAATAGATGTGTAAGAATCCTTGCTTTAGTAACACAACTTCAATGTAGATTGGATTGAAGAGAATATATTGCACATGTACCAATCCCTTCATCAAATTAATAATAAGCATAGAGTCACTCATCAAATGAATCTTCTGAACTATTTTTCCAACAAGCTAAGCTAATATCAATTTTAGAGCTAGCAATTTCGTTTTGTTGTTGGTACCCTCCCAATCTGTGCCATTAAATTTATAAATGTGACTTTAAAAGGCTCCCCTTGGGTTGTCCCATCGAGATAAGCCCATGGCACAAATTTTTCAATAATTTATGGGACCACCACTCTCTTTCCTTTCACTAATGACTTTTGTTTAAAGCTTTGTATGATGCTTAGGCTTTGTGTTGCTATCAATTGTGAGACGTTAAACTTTTTTTCTCAATTTTATTTGTACTGAAACCCACTGGGTCTTCATGTCATGATGGACAATACAAGATATATAGCATGCCTTGGGGAGGTTTGATCCTGAGTGAGGAGGGCCATAGTATACCATGAGACATTAAACTTACCATCAAATAGTTCACCATTATTTTCCATCCAGACCCCCTAGGTAGATAGTAAAGGTAAATCTCTATAATTTTTCAATTTTATGTTCTCACACACAAATTTAAAGCAGGAATTGATAGAGACCCCAACTCATAAGACTTCAATACAAATACCTCTTTCTAATTCTACCCATACAACAATAACAAAAATCACTCAATATACAAACGACAAGTGATTTGTTTTCTTACCTTGTATATTGGACACCTTCTAGATTTTTATCTACTTATATTACCAAATAAGAACTATATTACTGAGCATTAGACACATAAAAATCCTGGTCTTCATCAGGTTCTTGAATTTCCAAATTATTGAGTACCACCAACACAAATCCTACTCAATCTTTGCTTCCCTTAAGATTTTGCAACACAACTCCTAGACTGGGTTGTATCATGAATTTGTCTAATAGTAGAGTAGCATAAACAAATACATATGAATTCTAAAATGGCTAGGGACATCATACTCTAGTACTTGTACTTGTATGGAGCGCTCTAACTCTTGTTTTTTAGAGAAATCCTATACAAAAAGAGGGACCAAATATGGGGAAAAGTGGGGTTGAACATGATAACCATGACATAAACATCGAAAAAAACCACAGTTACGAAACCCTGTTAATGTTTCTTTTTTCAATCCTTTCTAAGTTGGCCTTAGTCAATAAAAGATATGGCAATATTGTGAACTTTAGGAAATCAATGTTTTTGATGTAATTATATGGAGAAATATCAAGAATTGTGTGCGTGACACTTTTGAATTGATGGTTCATGCCATAGTTTTTAAAAAACATGTTTACTATTTGATTTTTTCCCTCCTCCAACGACATTTGCAGTCGGGATTGGCCTCCACTCAGTATATCACTTCCTTATTTCCAGTGCTCCCCTCCTCTAGGGGCTTCTAGAGATCAACAAAGGAAGACATTGCTTCTTACCATATACCACCTCTACGTCCTCCCAACCCCATCGATGTTGCTAGTCTTGAACGCATTGCAACACTCATTTGTATGCATCCAAATCACAACAATAGGCTCCCCACTCCCGACGTCAACACACTACCCATTATAGATCCCCTTCTAGTTCTTATAGTTCTTTTAGGAATATTAATATTTCAAGTTTTCCTATTTCGGATTTGGATATTAGGAGAGACACTTCCAGTGTGTACCATGAAATAATTGCTATTTTTGGATCATAGATCCCAGATCCACTCTCCTTGTATATTTCTTTCCCTATTTAGACAACATGTCACAACCTAGGAGTTAACATATATCCCATAAGACATAAATGAAAATATTGTAGATGATGAATTCGATGTACAACATGGGCCAATGCAGATGCATTAGCCCTCTATGTTAGGAGCTAACAAGGCCAAAATTACATGATGGGATAGGTCAAGGTCCCATCAATGATTAGAGTTAGAGAGGGTACATCTTGTAAAGAAGAAACCTTAGATAGTTCTTCACCTTCCCTATATTCGATAACCAATAGGGAGGTTGACTGCTAGTTTTATGCCCTCTTGGATGATATGTCTGCTTCTTGATTGTGTTCTCTCTTGAGATGACAAAAATAGATAGATTGTAATTCATATTTTGACTCCGTCATTCTCTAAATACCCCCCAAGAGGTTCTAATTTCAAGAAGTGATAGATCTTTCTAGATTGAATACAACCTAGTTTTAGTCTCCAAACATTTGACGGTATCTAACACATTGCTCCAATACAAAAAAAATCAAGATTGTTGTAAAACTAAACTCTACTATGTTATTCATAATAGCATAAAAAATACATTAAAAAGTAATTTATATGAATTCAATAAAAGTAGAATTATGTCTACTCACTAACACCTACCACCAAAAAAACCAAAAGGTTTGTCCTTCCCCACCACTAAATTTGAAATTACACTTACATTCTCATGATTCTTTACTTGACCATAGTAACTTAAATATATATTATTATATATTTATAATCTAAACCAACAAAAAGACGTGTGTGTGTGTGTGTAGACACATAAAAGAAACCATCAAGATAAAAAAAAAATTATGCATTTTAGAAGCCATAACTTTCTAAGATAAGTGTTTTAGTGCCACAACAAACCATTAAAACAAAAAAAAAAAAGTTTTAGCACCACAAATTTTTTGAAAGTTTGAAAACGAGTTATGGCACATGAATGGGGATTTTGATCCGGCCTTCCAACCACTGCATGTGGAACATAGAGAGAAGAGGTCCAAGAGAGGCAAGAATAGGCTATGCAGGAGCTTCTGCTACAGAGACGTCCAAATCGCCTTATGAAAAGAGGTACATTAGAGCATGATTGGAAAGAAATGGTTGAAACCCCTTTCAGATACAACATTTAGTACTGCGAATGATATTTTGGAAGTTGAACCTACAAAATGGATAGGTGACAGTGCATGTTCAAATTTGAAGCCTGGATTCATGGTTCTCTATGTTTTCCATTAGTATTGTATAGTACTAAGTTTGAGCCGGCTCTTCACGTTGTTCTGCATTTTCCTTGTTCAAAAATATTGTGCTCTGTTTTCTCTGGTGATTAGGGATGGGGTGTTGTCACATCTCTCTATAGTCCTAGGTTCTTGGTTCAGCGAGGATCGATAGTGGTGTACCTCTTGTTGACATTCTCAGCCTAGAGATTTATTGCTCTTGCCGGTGGGTTCTTCATGCTTTCCTTGTGCTTTGTTCATCATAAATTTTTTTCTCGTCCTGTTTATGCGGTATGGTTGCTATTGTTTTCACTATGTTCTGATTTAAAATTTCTATTTGTTTTCATTAGTTTTGATAATCAATAAAAACTAGTCATTGCATTTGTTTTATTATACTGCATAGCATTCCATGGAAAAAATCCTCTTGAATCTTGTCTATTGTATATCAAATACATATCAATTTATATTAAAACAAACTCTACCTAGTCTTGGATTCAAAATATAACTAAACTCTAAAAATAGAAACAATTACAACTGATTTCCTTCATTTCAGGAAGCGGACTGCTGAAAAATAGGCTTCAAAGTACCACCTGCATATCTCAAATGGTGATATCTGTGTGAAATATGAGAGAGGTTTTTGTATTTGACCATGTTCCAGAAAAAAACCATGCTTTATTTTCTCATATGAACCTCCATATCCTTCGAATCAGTTTTTGAAGTTGATGACTCAAACAATAAACTGAAATTCTAGAAAATTTCCCATGAAGATTACTTAAATTCTCGCAAACTATAATACATGTGTAACAATTGTGATATAATTTTTAATATTGGACCGTGATGAATATAATTCTCTCTTAGTTTCTAAAAATGCATCTTGATTTGGCAGAAAAAACTCTTTGAACTTAATGACTAAAACAGTCATTTTCATTAAAAATATGCTATGTTGCTACAATTGATATATGATACTTTGTTTGTTTTTCTTGATGTTGAATCTGGAACACCTGCTGATGATGGTCTTCTGATTGTACAATATCCTTGAATTTTATTTCAAGTTTATTTGTAAACTGGCTTTCACACTCTGTCTTAAGCTTAGAAATCCTTGAAATATTTTGCCCAATACTTTTAATGTATGTACTAAGTGTTATTCTCAGCAATTCAAATGTACTTACTCATATTGTATTTGCATCCTTCCCATATTCCTTCCTCTATCTATAATCCATTTACTATTAGGGTATATTCTAGAACATGCTCATAGGGAGCATCCTCATTCTTTAAAAATCCTATAAACTTCACACCCTCATTCTATCTGAAAACAATATAAGCGATGACATCCCTGCTTGATTGGGAAGCTTTTCAGGCCTCTGCTTGCTTCAGTTATTTGTGAATGTCCATTATTTGGGGTACTTGGATCTATCAAACAACAATCTCACAAAAACCCTTCCTCAATCGCCGACTATATATATTATATTTTTCTTAATCTATTTAGTAATATCTTATGACTATCCATACTACTGTCAGACCTTAATAAAATTGGTCTAGAAACTCTTGATTTTTCCCATAATAATATAAGCTTTGAGGTCATCCTTGACTAGATTATAAACTCCAGTTTTTTAGTGGATCTGCGGTTGGTTGCTTATGGTATTTCAATTAGATTTAATGACCAAGACACTACTTCTCTTTCTCTTTATATATCTCTCTATCTGTCCAACGACGCCATCACAGGGGACATAGATAATCTATTCTAGAACATGGGTGCATCCAAATATGTGAATCTAGCTAGTAATCATTTGTGCAAGAGCATTCCATTATCCATTTGAATTTTATCTTGTAGCATATTCTTATCAATTTTTGTTTGAATTTTTGGATGCACTATAAATCTAACTATAAAAATTTCATAAAATGTAGGTAGTTTGTCCATCTGCACAATAGATGAATCTCTATGATAAAGTTGTCATTCCAATAGTAAATGAAGTATATTTAGTTTGTTGCAACCAATTATAAGACCACTTTTTCACATAAATGTGGCCTTATCAAATCTTAGTTGTTTGAGGAATACTTGTGCAATTTCACATATCAGAAGATCAAATTATGCTACCATTCCTTTAGATAGTGGCCTTATGTATGTCAACAAAGTTAGAGAATGAGATAAAATAGTTGTTCTAGTTTGATTTTAGAAAAATAAAATACAAGAAGGGAAGAGACATGACTCCCTTTTCCTTTTCCATGGCCCATGTATTTGGAATCCTTGACCTGTGCTGACCCTTCTAATAAATCATTGGTCTCTCCTGCTCCATTTTTAATCATTGCTGGGAATTTCCTCTTAGCTTGAGACAATACATTGTCTTTTGACAGTGTTGATAGAGCCCCCTTAATAAATTGTTTTATCCCTAAAGTACTAGATGTGGAAGTATTCTTGGACCATCCCATGAAGCCTTTTTGGGGGCATATCCTTGAACTGAATAAATATTTTGACAATTATCTATTCCTCAAATAGAATATGAAGGTCAATCCCCTTAATACTATTAATAGTTTTAGATATGATATGGCCAAATTTAATTTTCACCCTCTGTTGCCAACATCAACATAGTTATCAAGAAGTGGTTGAGTAACTTTAGAGGAAGCAGAGTGACTACTTGAATTTGATGCACTGTGAGACTTTGACTTGTTTGATTTTGTTTGATAGTAATCTTCTTATAATACTCTTTTTTAGCAGGCACCTTCTCATTCCTGGGAAAGGCACTAAATTAATTCTCCTCTCTATTATTTTTGCAGTCTTTCAAATGTCAATCATAGTTATATTTCCAACAGTGGGGTCTTCCAAATACTATAGATCCAGAATCAAGTGAAGAAGGTAAAATAAGCTCAGAGTGAAAATCGATTGGAGGGACACTTAGTGGGGATACATAAGCAACAATTGTCAGGGACACTTAGTGGAGATACATAAGTAGCAATGTACAGGGACACTTTTGAAGGAATGCTAGAGACACTGTCAAGATGGAGGAAAGTATTGGTAGAGCATCGCGTCATGCTATTGACTGTGCAAAATATAGCCTTGGCAGTTAGGTAAGATTGATATCTGTTATTTTCTAGTATGGTAAACAAGCAACTCATTTTATTTTTGATTACTGTGGTTTTTTTACTTTTAGAAAAATAATGATGAAAAGTTTCAAGGATTAGAGTGAAGAATGAATATATTGCATGTGGATCATTTCTTCATTCATAGTGACATATGAGAATCCTATACAATGGTTATTTTTCCCTGCATTAACTTGTTTGTCAATGTAAATTTAGTTAGAACTTGAAACCTCTTACATATGGATGTGGATACTATATCAAAAGACCAAACGGGTGTCTTCGGAAAGCTGTGCAATATCCCCTTCCATTCTCTATTACCCAATGGTCTCTTGTTGGCCATGGGATTTACCTATCCTCCCTGGAATTGATTGTCTGTGCAGTCATATTTTTTACACAGTCATACTTTATTTTTCTTTAAATTTACAGCCCTATATTTTTCACTTGTGAACACTGAAATAAATATGTGAGATCATGGTTGGATAGCCAAATCACCAAAGAACATTCCCATGCCTTTGGATTAATTTGTTGGCTCAAGGGAAATAATTGGTGGGTGTAAGCACCCTGTAATTTTCCTATGGTTGTGGTAGGAAGTCACAAGGGTAACCATTTCAACCAAACTTTAGAATTTATTCTAGCCGATATAGTCAGAAAGGGCTCTCTCTTGTCATAGAGGAAAGAAACATATATGTGTGGCTTTGAACATCTTGCAGAAGGCTAGATTTTTTATGATAATAGGGTGTTAGTGGATTTAAAGATGGTGAGATAGACAAACAAGAAAAACAATTGGGAAATGGAGTCACAGTCTGAAGATATTCAAGGGGCTTACAACCATAATGAGTGGTGATTTCTCTATGAAAAATGAGGCAACGTGGCTATTATATTCAGTCAAATTAGATTTAAAGCGATGGAAGGCATAAATAAGAAAAGATACCAGTGAAAAATAGAGGCATCTATCAAGAATGAATCTCTGAGAACACCTTTAGTAGAAAAATAACAAAGGGAAACAACTGAAACAGAGAACCTATCAATGGATGAATTCTATCACAACTATTACAATCAAATTACATATTCTATTTCTGATGAAAGAGAACCTAATTGAGAATGAATTCCTTGCATACTAGTCTAGAAATGTATTGGCAGAAAACACATTCATGGAAAGGAAACACAAGAAACACAGACTGAATAGAGAACAACTTGAAGAATCTCAGAGAACTCAGAGCATACTTCTCATTAAATCTTCCAATAAAATTATAGAGATGCAAAACTAGGAGTAGAATTCTTTCTGAATGAAATTTCCCACCCTTTCCTCATCAATTGAGGTCTTATTTATAATGCCATGGCTCCCGGGACCAACCCTGAAACAGAGCCCATTTTTTTTACAGCGTGAGAATCAAATTCTTGAAAACTTCCTAAGGTGAAATATTTGTCATTATCACAAACAAATTGGGAAAATATGTGGTGATCTGTGTGCTTGATCAAAACAACAAGTATGGCATCTGGGACTCAGGCTTGCTGGTTGAAAGTAACGTTTCAAATCACCTCCAACGGTATGGTTTTGACTCATATTTGGATTTCTATTCAAAATCATAGGTGAAGGATAATTTATTCATTACAAACACTCATTCTCATATAGCTGCCCCCAAATCTTCACCATTTCACCTCTTTTAGGAGTCGGATCGCTGAAAAATAGCCTTCATAGCTCCACTTACATACCTCAAATGGTGATAGATGTGTGAAATATGAGAGAGATTTTTGTAAATTACCATGTTCAAAACAAAACCCATGTATTCATTTGGTCATACTCCCCTCCAATTATCGTAAATATGCTTTTGAATTAGATGACTCAGAAAAGATTGCGAATTTCTAAAAAAATGCCCTCCTAAGATCCCTTTGATTATCCCAATAAATAATTCCTGTGTAAAACCTAAGAGAGGGTATTGTATATGAGCATGTTCAGAATAAAACACTCTCTTAGTTTCTCAAAATTATCCTTTCTTTGGCAGAAACAAGTCTCGGAAGTTACTGACCAAACAGTCATTTGAAAATATGGAAAATCGCCCTCTGAAGATTTCTTCGATTCTCCAGAACCATAACACCTGTGTAAAAACTAAAGGAGGTTATTGTAGATAAGCATGTTATGAAGAGAAAAATCTTTCCGTTTCTTCAAATTCATCTTGTTTTGGTGGTAAAATCTCTAATAAGTTAATGACTAAAACTATCATTTTCATAGCAAGACATGTTTTGTTGTAGTGTATAAAATTTTGCTGAGATTTTAAAACTTAAATATTTTTCACTTTTCCATTGCAAGATCAATGTTGACCGTTAATCGTGATTATACACAATCTAATCCATTCAATAGAGGATCTTGTACTAGATCTCACGGATCCAAAAACTTCCTTTGTCCTTGCTTGTTGTGAGTGTGAAACCCACTTTCGCCGTGGATTTGTTTCCACCTTCCCATGTGACTGTTGATTTGGTCAGTGGATTAATGCCATTTTGCAATTCCTAGCCTTCAATTTATCCGTGTGTTTTAACAATGCAAAATCTTAGGTCCAAGTGGAGGAAAAGACAAGGAATGAACTTTTTATATGTTTTTTGTAGAAATTATTGTCCCACATGCATAGGATGATAAATAATCGCATGGTTTATATTTACCGATTGTTTCAATATGTATTAAGGAACAAGAAAGGATAATACTCCTTGTGAGATGGGCGCTTGGGGATTTGATTGGTGTGTTGAATGAGTGGGCCTATGCAACCATATTTTTATAAAGACTTCATTATCCAAGTTAATGAAAATAATACATTGGTAAAAGAAAATAAAAAGATTCCTTTCTTTTTTCCCAAATGACCAATGAAATCCTTTTCTCTTGCAAACCTTCCCAATTGAGAAAACCAACTCCCATAGGGATAAAATTTAGCACAAGTGCTAATAATGGGAATTTTAAAATAGCCTTCTGTAACTAGGTTCAACACTTAGGCAAATTTCATTTATTTTTAACAGGTAAACCTTTTTTTTCTCCAACTTGGCAAATCCTCTCACACGTGTGTTCACCAAATTAGGATATGATAATATGGATAGATGGATAGATCATCATAGAAGAGACTCATAATTTTTAATAGATTTATTGACACACACAGAGCCTCTGGCAAGCATTTCAAAATGGCTTCTTAGACAATTTTCTTTTCAATTTGGAAAATTTATATTTCACACATGTGATATTTATTACGGATACTGAATATAGGGATAGATAGAAAAGTTACCAAATAATAGAGCCATACCTTTGGATGAAATTATATACACAACCACATCCTATGGTGTGCATTTCCAAACCACCTCTTTAATTCCCGTCTTTAACACTTGGACACATTTTCATAGTTTATCTTTGGTGTTCATTATGATTTTTCTCATTTTGACAAATGTATTCCTTGCACATGTGATCACAAAAAATAAAACTAAAACCATGGATACATAGAAAGATATCCAAGGAACATACCCATGTCATCTGATAAATTTTTGGGCATAGGAACAACATGTGGTGGGAATTTCTAAATGACCTTATATTACTGGTTTTAACACTCGGACAACTGTGCCATTTTCAAAGTGAGTTTTTTTATTTCACCAAAACCTTGAACCAATGTCACCAGATGATGTAGAATATATTACTAAGCACAACACAACTCATTTCACCTTCAGAATATTCTTCCTCTAACCTAGGCATGCATTTTGGTGAACTTGGTGCAGAAAACTGCATGAACCCCTATTTTGGTAGATCCATAAATTTCTCCACAAACACTCTTAAGAAAACTAGAGACCATGGTTAGATATCCAGTTAAACAAAATATAGCCTTACATGATGGGGCGTGCATTTTTCTTAAGATATGAATTATGGTGGTCATTTTCCCAAGTCAATTTTTGACTAATTTTCCCAAAAAGACTTGTCTTGGCAGACACATATATTTTTCTTCAGGCATTTTTTATGAGAAATGAAACCATGTTTATATAGGTACTTCAACAAGCTATGGCATGGAAGGTCAGGCCGGGAATTTACTTTTACCTATAAAGTATGGTGGAAATTTTCATAAGGAAATTGCTTTAGGGCAATTTTTCATCGCTTAGTCAATCTTGGATTGATTGTTTGTGCAATCATATTTTTTACACAGTCATAATTTATTTTTATTTAAATTTGCAGCCCTATATTTTGCACTTGTGAACACCAAAATAAAGATGTGAGACCATGGTCGGATAACCAAATCACCAAAAAACATCGCCAGATAGACACCGAACCTGGATAGATAGACAAGTTACCAGATAACAGACCCACACCTTTGGATGAAATTATCTACACAACCACATCCTATGGCGTGCATTTCCAAACCACCTCCTCAATTCCTATTTTTAACACTCGAACACATTTTCATAGTTTATCTTTGGTGCCCATTATGGTTTTTCTCATTTTGACAGATGTATTCCTTGCACTTGTGATCACCAAAACTAAAACTAAAACCATGGATAGGTAGACAGATATCCAAGGAACATACCCATGTCACATGATGAATTTTCGGGCACAGGAACAACATGTGGCGGGAATTTCTAAATGATCTTTTATTACTGTTTTAACACTTGGACAATTGTGCCATTTTCAAGGTGAATTTTTTATTTCACCAAATCCTTGAACCAATGTCACTAGATGATGTAGAATATCTCACTGAGAACAACACAACTCATTTCACCTTCAGACTATTCTTCCTCTGACCTAGGCGTGCATTTTAATGAACTTGGTGGATAAAACTACCTGAACCCCTGTTTTGGCAGATCTATAACTTTCTCCACAAACACTGTTAAGACAAACTCAAACCATGGTTACATATCTAGGTAAATAATCTACAGCCGTACAGGATGGGGCATGCATTTTTATTAAGCTATGAATTATGGTGGTCATTTTCCAAAGGAAATTTTGAGTAATTTTCCCAAAAAGACTTGTTTTGGCAAACCCATATCTTTTTCTTTAGACACTTTTTTATGAGAAATGAAACCATGGTTAGATAGGCACTTCAACAAGCTATGTCATGGCGGGCTAGGGAGGGTATTTACTTTTACCTATGAATTATGGTGGACATTTTCATAAGGAAACTACTTTAGGTCAATTTTTCATCACTTAGTCAATCTTGGATTGATTATCTGTGCAGTCATGTTTTTTACATAGTCATACTTTATTTTACTTTAAATTTGCAGCCCTGTCTTTTGCACTTGTGAACACCAGAATAAATATGTGAGACCATGGCTGGATAGCCATATAACCAAAGAACATCCCCATGCCTTTGGATTAATTTGTTGGCTCAAGGACAACAGTTGTTGGGCATTTGAAAATAGCCTTCTGTAACTATTTTTAACACTTAGGCATATTTCATTTATTTTTAACAGGCAAACATTTTTTTCTCCAACTTCTTAAATGCATATCTCACAGGTGTGTATTGCCACCTTTTACACGCCTGGGTTACGTGGCAGAAATCTTCAAGCCACTCGGTGTGTCCTTGGCGGCAAGTCTCGAGTCAAGGCTGTCTCCTTGTTCTTGAATCCTCTATTCAGGCTAATGCCTAACGAATCCAAGGGGGGTAGACCCTATTAAATTACCAAGGCTAATTACTTAGTGTGATGGTGTTATATTAATTAGGAGTTTTGAAATTAATCAGTGGAAACAAAATATAACAAGATGCAAGATTTAAAGCATATAAGCACAGTAAGGACACTCAATATATATATAATCGAAAGAATTGATCAAAGTAAATCACCAGTGCCTTAAATGGAGTCAATAGAGAAAATAATGTGCTTGCATGTGCTTGAAAGAATGTTTTGCAAATGTCTCTTGGTAGATTTTAAATTAATGTGGAATATGAATTAATTAATTTAGGCGAAAAGGGGACTCTAGATATTCCCGAGGGGTGCTTGGAGTATGTCCAAAAGTGAAATTTCATGGCTACCCACAAGGTGTTTGTGGGATAGAACAGAGTCTCGAAGACTATTGTTCATAACGCACCCGTCAGGGTGTGACAGAGATCAGTGCCTCGAGGTCACTTTCCAATTGTTCCCACTCCTTTGGGTATTTTTGCCATCGTTTACAGTTCGTTCGAGGCATTGGATTTTTTCCTGATGGTTTGTCAATTTTGGAGGTGAATACTAATTCATATAGTCACTCAAGTGCTTTTGATGTAGCTTGACTGATCGGATGAACCACAGCCAAGTACAGAGCATGCACACTGGAGTCTTTGTTATTTATAGTAAGTTTTAAAAGCGGTGTTCTTATTAAAAAGAAAACCCTCTAGGAACCTCTTTCAGTCCAAGTGGACCTCAATCGAGGAATCAAGGAGGGGTTGATTTTAATATTATTATTAAAACAATTAATGAAAATGGAATCATAGATACACAACACCGCTTTTCTAATTAATCCTACCACGCATCTCTTTCCCCTTGCGAGTCAATTGGGAAGTCATGGGGTAAGTAGTATGATTACTTTTGAATTGAAAATATGAAATAATGCAAAATATTATCAAAGTATACAATCTTGCATGTCAATACTAAACTAGAACAGAAAAAAGGGAAAAATGCAAAAAGGTGAAACTGGCGCGGACCCCTTAGGGGGGATGGTGAATAGGCTCGAAAGAGCCTATTCAAAAAGATTTTTATTTTTATTAACAGCAACTAAAATATCAGAAAACTGAAATTAATCCACTTGGTCCTTATATGGAATGAGACCAAAGGTTTGCAAATTGCAAAAAATTGAAAATTTGGAAGACGGAGACCGCTTGGGGGGTTTCGAATGGTCCAAAAATGCTTTCCGGACAGCGCCTTCTGCTCTTTTCTGTTACACCTGCTAAAAACCAGAAATATTATCATAGTTAAATATTCCCAAAAGTACTTTGAAAGAACTTTTTAATGAACAAAATTTTTACCCAAAAATTCTAAGTTAAAACTAGTTTTTAAAGAAGCGGAAAAGGAACCAAGGAAAGCAAGCTTTCCTTGGGATATTGGCCTGCTTTTGGGGCAGACAATATGAAGCACTTAAATTGTTGAATATAAATTTTTAGACTCTAAGGAAGCAACCATGCATTCAACAATATTTAGATCTACTTTCACTACCTTGAAAAATGACAATTTTTCCTAAAACTAGATCTAGAATGCTTGTAAAATTTATTTTAGGAATGAGATCTAGTTTATGAGCTCTAAAGAAGCAAGTTCTATGTAAAATAAACTCTGAAATTGATAGATCTAAACAATTTTAAATATGAAAACAAGTAATCAGACTGATTTTAGAAAAAATTGAAGGAGGAAGAGGAAAAGAAGAGCATTTGTTGCTAGAAGCCTTGAAGATCAACTGTGGAGCTTTCTGGTGGAATGTCGAGGGACTATGCCTTTGAATGGTTTTGGAGAGAGTGAATAAGAAAACTAGATCAACATCCTCTCCAATCTAGGAACCTTCAACTGAATCCAAAGACTTGCCAAAATACTTGTGAGATACGGTTAATACATACATAGAGATTTCAGAATAACATGCATATAAACTTATAAAACATGCTGAATCTAGATCTGTAAGCATGCATCAAAAAGGAAAGAGATGGCCAATAAAATTATTAACAAACTTCTTTCCTATCAATATTATAATAAACTTATTATCAATCTTAGCAATGAATCCACAAACAATCAACAAATTATGAACATAGATACAAGTTACCTCAGTGAAACATGGCAATGCTCATCCACACATACAATGACATGACACCATCTTGCCTCCAAAGCTTCACTTTATTCCAATAGCAAAAGATATTACACAGTATTACAACAGCAATGGCTCCTCAATCCAACTATAACTAACTCGAAAAGGAGGCAGCCATGCTTTATTTATACACAAAATTGAAACCCCAGCCTAGAGGGGGCACAAATCCCAAGGAGACAGACCACTGCAGCTGAAGGAGAGTCCATCAATGCCAGATATGAACTTGAACTGAGCTTCTACTAAGTCTGAATGTCGATCGGGGGGCTGATTGAGCTGACACGTCGATATATTGAGTGAATAATCAACCACAGAGCTCCCACAAGAGCCCACACGTGTGGAGGAGAGAGAGAGGGTACAATTCCCCATAAAGGAAGCTGAAGTTCAACTATGGATCCACCCAGATCACCTCCTTTAGTCAAGGATTTGTCATATCCAGTCAATCTGGTGCTGATGAGACTGATTTCAATCAAACTGGTTGAGAATCCACTGATCTAGGATTTTGGATTTGCTCCATTATTAATCAATTTATTAATTAAAATAATCAATAATTGATTTTTTGGGGCTTTCTGACCTGAGTGATGGAAAATCACTCAAAACTAGGAAATAGTGGGTCTATAGGTTTATTGGGTGCTCTTAGCTTGAAAATGAGAACCTACATGACTAAAACTGACTTCTGAGCCCACTTTTATTACAAAACCAATTTTTCCAATTAAACTATTAAAAAATAGCTTAAGTTTTGGAAAAATTAAATTTTAATAAAAAAAACTGAAAAAAATTTAAAAACCTAGGGAGACTTAGACATGTTAATATGACTCGACCATGATGCCTAGCATGTTTATACATTAACACATAGACTCTAATAACCTCAATAGGCCTAAATGCCAAGCCAACCACCCCAACTTTGGAGGTATTGAGTGAAAAACTCAGAAATTATCAGTCGTTTATTCAACAACCAATAATAACCAAGGGAAAAAACACCCTAGGCTAATCGGATTGAGAAATAAAGTCTAAGAGACCGAGTCTTTTACAGACACTATCATGCTAGAAAATTTATTACAAATCCCCCATGGGGTATGAACATGTGATATAGTACAACAATCACTTCCCAGAAGCAATTCTGAAGGTCTTCTGAAGTCCAAACAAATCATCTTTGTCTAGTTCACCAGGCTCACTTGATAAAAACCACTAAGTACAACTTAGGTGGTAATAGTGTGTTCACCATATTAGAATATGATACTATCGATATATGGATAGATCATTAAAGAAGAGACTCATACTTTTTAATTGATTTATTGGAACACACAGAGCCTCTGCCGAGAATTTCAAAATGGATTCTCAGACAATTTTTCTTCAATTTGGAAAATTTATATTTCACACAAGTGATCTTTATTATGGATACTAAACCCAGGGATATATAGAAAAGTTACCAAATAACATACCCACAGCTTTGGATGAAATTATCTACATAACCACATCCTATGGCGTCCATTTCCAAACCACCTCTTCAATTTCTGTTCTTCACACTCGGACACATTTTCATAGTTCATCTTTGGTGGCCATTATGATTTTTCTCATTTTGACAGATGTATTCCTTACACATGTGATCACCAAAATGAAAACTAAAACCGTGGATAGGTATACATATATCCAAGGAACATACCCATGTCATTTGATGAATTTTTGGGCACAGGAACAACATGTGGCGGATATTTCTAAATGGCCTTTTATTAGTGGTTTTAACACTTCGACAACTGTGCCATTTTCAAGGAGATTTTCTTTATTTCGCCAAAACCCTGAACCAATGTCACCAGATTATGTAGAATATCTCCCTAAGCACAACACAACTCATTTCACCTTCAGAATATTCTTCCTATGACCTAGGTGTGCATTTTAGTGAACTTAGTGAAGAAAACTACCTGAACCCCTGTTTTGGAAGATCCATAACTTTCTCCACAAACACTCTTAAGACAAACTCAGACCATGGTTAAATATCCAAGTAAACAAGCTACAACGTTACAGGATGGGAATGCATTTTTCTTAAGCTATGAATTATGGTGGTCATTTTCCAAAGAAAATTTTGACTAATGTTTTCAAAAAGTCTTGTTTTGGTAGACTCGTATCTTTTTCTTCGGACACTTTTTATGAGAAATGAAACCATGGTTAGATAGGTACTTCAACAAACTATGGCATGGCAGTTTATGGAGGGAATTTACTTTTTCCTATGAATTATGGTGGACATTTTCATAAGGAAACAAATTTAGGGAAAATTTTCATCACTTAGTCAATTTTTCATCACTAGGTCAATGTTCAATTGATTGTTTGTGCAGTCATATTTTTACACAGTCATACTTTATTTTTATTTAAACTTGCAGCCCTCTATTTTTCACTTTTGAACACGAGAATAAAGATGCGATACCATGGCTAGATAGAAAAATCGCCAAAGAAGATCCCCATGCCTTTGGATTAATTTTTTGGTTCAAGGAAAAGAATTGGTGGGAATTTGAAAATAGCCTTCTGTAACTGGTTTTAAGCAAATTTCATTTATTTTTAGTAGGCAAACAATTTTTTTCTCCAACTTGGAAAATCCATATCTCACACGTGTGTTCACCAGAATAGGATATGATACTATGGATAGATGGATAGATCATCAGAGAAGAGACTCATACTTTTTAATAGATTTATTGGCACACTTAGAGCCTCTGGAGGGCATTTCAAAATGGCTTCGCAGACAATTTTTTTTTTTAATTTGGAAAATTTATATTTCACACAAGTGATCTTTATTACGAATAATGAACCTAGGGATAGATAGAAAATTTAATAGATAACAAACCCACTCCTTTGGATGAAATTATCTACACAACCACTTCCTATGGCGTGCATTTCCAAACCACCTCTTCAATTTCTGTTTTTAACACTTGGACACATTTTTATAGTTTATCTTTGGTGGCCATTATGATTTTTCTCATTTTGACAGATGTATTCCTTGCACATGTGATCACCAAAAAGAAAATTAAAACCATGGATAGGTAGAGAGATATCCAAGGAACATGCCCATGTCATTTGCTAAACTTTTGGGCACAAGAACAACATGTGGAGAGCATTCTAAATGACCTTTTATTACTAGTGTTAACATTTGGACAACTATGCCATTTTCAAGCTAACTTTTTTATTTCACCAAAACCATGAACCAATGTCACCAGATCATGTAGAATATCTCACTAAGAACAACACAACTCATTTCACCTTCAAAATATTCTTCGTCTGACCTAGGTGTTCATTTTAGTGAACTTGGTGCAGAAAACTGCTTGAACCCTTGTTTTGGCAGATCCATAACTTTCTCGACAAACACTCTTAAGACAAACTGAGGTAATGGTTAGATATACAGGTAAACAAGCTACAGCCTTAAAGGATTGGGTGTGTATTTTTCTTAAGCTATGAATTATTGCAGTCATTTTCTCAAGGAACGTTTGACTGATTTTCCCAAAAAGACTTATTTTGGCAGACTCGTATATTTTTCTTCAAACACTTTTTATGAGAAATGCAACCATGGTTAGATAGGTACTTCGACAAGATATGGCATGGCAAGTCAAGGAGGGAATTTACTTTTACTTATGAATTATGGTGGATAATTTCATAAGGCAACTGGTTTAGGGAAATTTTTCATCACTTAGTCAACTTTTCATCACTTAGTCAATATTGGATTGATTGTCTGTGCAGTCATATTTTTTACACAAGCATACTTTATTTTTCTTTAAATTTGCAGCCTTGTCTTTTGCACTTGTGAACACGAGAATAAACATGTCAGACCATGGATGGATAGCCAGATCACCAAAGAACATCCCATGCATTTGGATTAATTTGTTGTCTCAAGGAAAACAATTGGTGGGCATTTGAAAATATCCTTTAGTAACTGGCTTTAACACTTGGGCATATTTCATTTATTTTTAATAGGTGAACATTTTTTTTCTCCAACTTGGCAAATCCATATCTCACACGTGTGTTCACTGGATTAGGATCTAATACTATGGATAGATGGATAGATCATCAAAGAAGAGATTCATACTTTTTAATAGATGTATTGGCACACACAGAGCCTCTGGTGTGCATTTCAAAATGGCTTTTTAGTCAATTTTTTTTTCAATTTGGAAAATTTATATTTCACACATGTGATCTTTATTACGGATGCTGAACCCAAGGATAGATAAACAAGTTACCAGATAAAATACCCACACCTTTGGATAAAATTATCTACCCAACCACATCCTATGGCGTGCATTTCAAAACCACCTCTTCAATTCCTATTTTTAACACTTGGACACATTTTCATATTTTATCTTTGGTGGCCATTATGATTTTGCTCATTTTGACAGACGTATTCCTTGCGCATGTGATCACCAAAAATAAAAATAAAACCATGGATAGGTAGATAGATATCCAAGGAACAGGCCTATGTCATCTTTGAATTTTTGGGCACAGGAACAACATGTGGAGGGAATTTCTAAATGACCTTTTATTACCGATCTTAACACTTGGACAACTGTGCCATTTTCAAGGTAAACTTTTTATTTCACCAAAACCCTGAACCAATGTCACTAGATGATGTATAATATATCACTAAGAACAACAAAACTCATTTCACCTTCAAAATAATCTTCCTCTGACCTAGGCGTGCATTTTAGTGAACTTGGTGCTAAAAACGGCCTGAACCCCTGTTTTAGAAAATCCTTAACTTTCTCCACAAACAGTCTCAAGGAAAAATGAGACCATGGTTAGATATCCAGGTAAACAAGCTATAGCCTTATAGGATGGGGCATGCATTTTTATTAAGCTATGAATTATGGTGGTCATTTTCCCAAGGCAATTTTGACTAATTTTGCCAAAAAAACTTGTTTTGGCAGACCCATATCTTTTTCTTCAGGCACTTTTTATGAGAAATGAAACCATGGTTAGATAGTTACTTCAACAAGCTACAACATGGCAGGTTAGGTAGGGCATTTAATTTTACATATGAATTATGGTGGACATTTTCATAATGCAACTGCTTTAGGGAAATTTTTCATCACTTAGTCAATCTTGGATTGATTGTCTGTACAGTCATATGTTTTGCACAAACATAATTTATTTTTCTTTAAATTTTCAGCCATGTGTTTTTCACTTGTGAAATCTAGAATAAAGATGTGAGGCCATGGATGGATAGCCAGATCACCAAAGAACATCCTCACGCCTTTGAACTTATTTGTTGGCTCAAGTACAATAGCTGGTGGGCATTTGAAAATAGCCTTCTATAACTGGTTCTAACTCAATTATTAAAGGGTTCTAGCTCAATGGTAGAGAACCTTATTTACGAGAAAGAGGTTCAAGGTTCGATTCCTTTGTGCCCTAATGATATGCAATATTGATTTTTGTTTACCTAATCTACTTTCTCGTCTCGACCCGTGGTTCAACAACAACACAATACCAAAAAACACCCAAGACATCGACCCTATAGAGCAATCTCAGTCAAAAACACCCGTAAGGAAAGCACAGTCTCACTCGAGATATCTTAATGTGTAACTACCAGAACCATGTTTATGTAGTTAGCAAGGGATTATACTCCCTTGGAACGCAGCTAAGGTGCTCAACAGAGATAGGAGGATGAAGTCAGTTACTGTGCAACAGGGTTATAAATGGGTGTCCCCATGCTCATTCGACATGACCCTATCCTTAAATATTAACAACTGGTGCAACTATGCGACGCAGCTGATTACTCGGAAATAAAAAACAGTGCACAATTTATATTATAACTTAGCATATCAACCATGAAATCATACATACATGCTGACAATGATTTAAAAATTCACTCATTCATAGTAATTGTAACAATATAAAGCAAATAAGCATTCACATAACACCCAATATCACTCAATCATTCAACACAACAAATTAACATGGAAACCTATCTGGGAAAACCCACCAAGGTGCTCTTCATCTGGCATGAGAATTATAGGTATCACCTTGCAGCATGCAACTTGCAGACTGTTCTTCTTATATGTCTTTCTGACTCAATCTTCTTGCTATCACGGTCTTCGATTTATTTCTTCTATCTACTCTTCTACTTTACTAGCAGTATGTGCACATAGCTGCTAGATCCGCGGCTCAACAGCCTTCTCCTAGAATCCTCTTTTGAGTCGATAGTAAACTTCTAAAACTTAATCTAACTTACTAAACAAAACTGAAACTAATTCAATGAATCTCATCTAACCCTTATGCAGAGCGGGTTCCTTCTATTTATAGCATTTACCAGACCACGCAGGATCGACTGAGTACTACTCACTTATTATAGACTCAAGTGGCTACAAAATATCTGCAATCACATTAAATTCCAGCCCATACCTAGCCACTAAATTCCTGCATGACATTAACCAAAGCCTTAACTAGCCACAGAAACGTCATTCAGTCTTCTGTACCAGTCATAACTAGGCGCAAAATTGTCCTTCCATCTTCTGCTGGTTCGTCCTTCTGCAGTCTTCCTTGACTTTCATCTGTCCATATTTAACTCTTCTACTTGCCTCTTCCACTGACTATGGATGTGATTTTCCCCATTGCACCAATACTATTGCACCTTCCTCTACTATTATGCTTCCTTTCCATCCTTATCCTGCCTTTCTCTGTCGCGCACATGTGTTATATTTCTTGTGCCAGTTCATTTGTTTCTTTCTTGACCTACTTTTTCCTTATCATGCACACACTTTTCCTCCTTTGCTTGCACTTCAGATTCTTCCTTGTGAACTTTTCCTGGCCCAAAAGGACCCTAACA
Organism: Pseudotsuga menziesii; assembly: GCA_001517045.1. Classification (NCBI taxonomy): domain Eukaryota; kingdom Viridiplantae; phylum Streptophyta; class Pinopsida; order Pinales; family Pinaceae; genus Pseudotsuga; species Pseudotsuga menziesii. The sequence continues at coordinate 609,109 of LPNX010706320.1, read as the reverse complement.
CTCACATCTGGCTCATCCTGAGCCACTAAGAAAAAATGGATATCTCCGTAAAATTGTGAATGCTCGCAACTTAAACCTCCAACTCAGGCTCCGGCCCAGGATGCACGAGAGGACCAACCTTGTCCTGAAATTACTTCAACATTTGTTTCACTTTATCAACTTCCTTTGTTACTTCCTTCGCCTGTGCAACAAACTGCTCCACCCGGTCAAAAATGATATGTTTCAACGGTCCTACCTCTAGAAACTGTGCAATGTGTTGAAGTTTCTGCGGCACGGGATGAATAATGCTTGTGATTTGAGATGCTTTCAACTGGTGTGCCTCCACTTTCTCTTCCCTAGTTCTCTCTTGGTCACGGAGAGCTTGGAATTCCTACTGTAGCTGCTTGATCTCAGACATATTCATAACCTTTTCCTTAAATGATAGCTTCTTCATCTCTTCCTTTTCCATGGTAATTTTCTCCTCAGTTTGCCACGCATTTTCGTTGATCTTTTCCCCAGTTTCATCTTCTAGAAGCGCTTCCCAAATCGTGGAAACGGCTTCAACTACCTTAGTGTAGATTTTTTCTCCTTCTATTATCTTCCCAACAGCCTCAAATGATGCTTTGTTCCATTCCTCAAGCCCCTCAAGAGGTGTGCTTGGTACCTGCCTCACTTGCAACTCCTCAACCTGCTTCTTTAGTTCCACTGCAATAAGTGACAGTCAAGAAACATTAGTAGTTGAATATTCATCTTCTTGGCCCTCTTATGGGGGGAACTCCATGATCACACCTTTAATGGATTTAGTAAGTGCAACATAGATTTTCTTGCATGCCGCTTATCCTTCCTTTTTTGTTTCATTGCCTAATACGCAACAACATTCTCCCGAAGTCATATTTCAGTCGCGGTTTCCTGTTGTAGCTCGTAGACTTCACCCAATGTATGATTTGAGAAGTTGATCTACAATGTGTCAAACTCTTTGACAACATCATCAAATGCACCTGTCCCCATCCCTATCTCCATTGTGCACCCATGGATTTCTACTTTGATTGGAGGCACTAGCTCTGGTGTGACCAACGAGACATTAGGATCCAAATGCATGAAGATGTACTTTGATCTCATTGATGGAATTTATAGCTTTATTGAGTTGCTCCACAACTTGACCAACCACATTTTCCTACTGTGTGTTTAGAACCTCAAGGATTTTCTTGGCAACCTCGGCTACAACGTCTTCTAGTGTGCGAATATCGTCCTCAGTCAATGTGTCCATGTTATCCATTTTTCTATATTTTCTATTCTTGCGTTGCAACTGGGTTCTCTTAATATCCTCATCAGTAGGAGTGTCCTCAGAGTCTCCATATTTCTCATCATCATCCTTGTCATCATTACCATCATCAGAGATCAGTGTCTGATTCTATTTTCCATTGCCTCCGATATTGCGTTCTCCATCCTGCTCGTCATTGTCATGACCATTCCCTTAGCCATTTCTAGCATCACTTCCTACACTAGCATTTCCACCTTGGTTAGCTGGTGGGTATTCTTGGTTTTATCCTTCATCCATCGACTCTGCCAGTGGGTTGTGCCATTCTTCCCGCCAATCCTAGATAATTGCATCCGCATCATCATCAGTGATTATAAACCCTACCTTGTGTGCTTGCTTGGTCAAGTTGTTCTTGCCTCCGAAATAGAATTATGTGCACCATCCTAGAAATTTATGAATGCCGCATATTTGTGCACTTTCGCAACCCACACTCTGTGGGATCTCCTGGTAACATCATGCAGCGCCTTGGAATGTAGAAAAAAATTGATGTTATTATCCATCTAGCGGATCTTGTTTTTCTTATCTTCCCATAGGTTTTGATACTTTGTGCCAAGGAAAAGTATTAGGACATCCATCGGTTCATATTCTAGTTGGTTGGACCATAGAATGAAAGATATTAGGATGAGAATCCAAGAGTAATGAAGTTTTTTCCTATGATCCTCCTATGCCTGCACCATTTCTGTGTCATCTATCAATTCATTTAGTGGGAACTATGACCAGTTGAAAGTTACTCCTGCTGCACACTCTTCTGCAAGTTCTATTGCACCGATGGTACACTCAGATGCTCTCATCTTATGCAACATCTTGCAAGATAGGATTCTGGCTGCAAAACTTACCTTACTATATTCTATGGGTCCAATGAGGAACCCCCTACCCACGCAGTGAAGGTGATACTTCTTCTTTGTTTGGCATGTATCCTTGTTCTGGTGCAGATATGATGAAGGGTCCTTACCGGTATTTGGCAGGCCCATTATTGATGAGATGATCTCAACATCGACTGGGTAGGATCGATCAAGCCATAGACATCCTCTGTGAAAATAGACAAGGAGTTTCTTCACATATGTATTTCCTTGTAGGCTATGGCTGAAGTGCGACATGAGCAGTAAGTTTAACAGGACCACATGGGAAACACCATTGGCCCACTCCATCGGTATTAAGAGTTTGGGATCTGTCAGCTCAGCTTGAACTGTAAGAATATAGTTTCTCCTTTCTAATCCCTACTACTTTTGGGTGTTGACATCTTTGAACAATAGTTGGGATATCTTTGGCAAGATGTCCCTTAGTAGTGGTACTCTTGTAGGAATGAGGGTCATCACTAGGAATGTGTTCACTTTCTTTGGAAGTGTCACCTTCTTTGCTTCGGCTCTCCTCCACTGAACATACTGTGGAAATTTTTCCTCTTCCCTATTAGCATCCGGGTATCTGTGGGGTGGTGAGTCCTCGTCCATCAGGTCCTCCTCAGGGATATCTGCACCCCCCTTATCCTTGTGATTCTTTGATAATGGCGGCCTAGACAGCTCTCCCGATGCTCTCTCCCCATCCTTCCTCGATTCTACAACTGGTTTCGGGCCTACAACTGGTGGGTTCCACATAGGGTTCGGTGTAGGGTCCAAACCAAGGGGTGGAACAGGGGCTGAATCACCTGCAGGAACAGGATTCTTTCTTGTTCATGCCAATGGGTCAAGTTCTAGTTGTTGTACCTCGGGTGATTCTATTTCTTCCTCAATTGGACACCCTGAGGCACGGGTTATGTTGGAGAGCTCACTGGCACTAGAAATATCTATTACCATGGGTTTCATCTCTCGATCTATTGCAGACTTCGGTGCATAGCCTGTACTTAGAAAGTGGATGATAGCATTAAATTCCTTGTTCAGATCTTCCATCATAGTGACCATAAATAGTTGCACGTTGAGAAAGTTATCTTCTAGGATGGTTGGCTCTTCACCACTTTCTATCTATGATAGGTGGCCTGGTCAAACATTCAGCCAACCAGGTTTGACAATGCCCTCAAAATCAAATTCTTGGAACAAGAGAATCCATTGATAGATATTCCCCCCCAACACTAGCTTGTGGACTAGGTATTTCAACGTCGAATGATCAGTGTACATCTGGAAATGTCCACCCAACAAGTAGTGTTGAAAATTTTGAAGCGCATAGACCATAGCAAGGCCTTCTCTTTTTGTCGTAGTGTAATTTTTCTCTGTGGTTGACAGTTTTCTCCTAGAAAAAGTAATAGGGTGGTAAGGCACACCCTCTCCTAGTTGTATCGAGACTATGCCGAGCGCGATAGACGACGCGTCAACATGAACATGGAATTCCTTTTTCCAGTCTAGGAATACTAATATTAACGCAGTGGCCATCTTGTTTTTTAATTTGTCCAAGATTTCCCGGAAAGTTGGTGTCCACTGAAAGTTTGCATCTTTCTTCAGCAGTTTCTCCATAGGTGCAGTGATCTCTGCATACCCTCTGATGAAATTCATGTAGTATCCTATATGTCCTAGCACTGATCTGAGTTGCGTGACTGATATAGGTGGTGGTAAGTCAAGAATAATTGCAACTTTTTTTGGGTCGACAAATACTGTCGCTACATACGATGTGACCCAACAGCACACGAAACTGTGCATAGAGAATACATTTCTTGTAATTGAGAATGATATGATACTGGCGACAATGGCCTAGCATCATGCATAGACTCTCAATATGGTCTCTTACTAGACCAAACACAATCCAATCATCAAATTAGACCTCAAGAAATTTATGAATAAAATCTTTAAAAGCATATACTACTATTCTAGAAAAAATAGCTGGTGCATTCTTGAGTCCAAAGGGAATTAACGTATACGGGTAGCATCCCCATTCTATGACAAAGTTCATTTTATGGTGATCCTCCTTCAGGATTCTGACTTTATAATATCCTGAGAAGCCATTAGTGAATGAATACATCTCTTTCCCTTGGATGCTTTCTATTACTTCATCCGTAAATGGTGTTGGGAATGGATTGTGCAAGAATGCATCGTTCAACCTTATCAGGTCGACACAAATCCTAAATTTTCTTGTTGTTTTCTTATCTTGGATCACTATAGGGATGATCCATTCCAAATCCTCAATAGGTTCAATGATTCATGCATCGAGCATGTGATCCAATTCTACTTTTATCTTTTCCTTATACCTTGGGTTCAACCTATAGGGTTGTTGTTTATTGGGTTTAGCGTCTGGTAGCAGGGGTATTTTCATCTCCCCCATGTCACCGACTATTCCCTTCATCTTTGAGAAATTGTTAGGGATTAGGTCCTAATACTCATGCAACAATTTTGTGATATTTGCAACTGTCTCTTCATCCCAATAATCTCCTATATTGGTGAACTTTGGGTTCTTTGGCGACCTAATGTTTACTTTCTTGATTTTCAAAGGCATAAGGAACTGGTCACTTGAAATACCACTTCCTTCTACAATGCGCATACCCTATGATTCTAGTACATTTATGTTAGTTAGATCATCATATGGGTCTCCAACTAGATTGTAGCAAGCCATCCATTATTAAATGGTCACGTTGCACTGGTGATAATTGGCCTCTTTGACAGGAATTTCAGCAAATATCTTATCCTTTATCGTTTGAAGTGTAGCATCAACTATAGGTTTCTCATAAGTAAAATAAAATGTTTTCCTAAATTCTTAGCAATCCCTTCCCAATCTTGGTTTTCTTGCCGCAACTACATAGATTCATACCATGTTCTAGGTGTAATTTCCAATGTGTGTATGAACTGATGAACCCATTCTTGTCGTGGGTATTCTACAAATACGGTGCGACACTGATTTATGTGCTCGATAGGGCTTGACAATCCTGTATATGTGTGGCTCATGATGTTGACTTCTTCACTGAATTTGACTTCCATTAACCTTCTACATTGTGGTCATTTTATTATGAACTACTTATGTGTACCCGACCATCTAGCGGGTGTAGCCTTGAGTACATGTTCTAATGAAAACAAGCATTGTGACTCTGTTACAAGTCCTTCGAACTCACTTAATAAGGTCACAAGGTTAGGAAAACCATCATAGGTGGGAATCTCTCAGAGCTCGTTCTCCACCTGTTGCACAGACCTCATAACTCTGGAGCACCTTCTCATAGATACCTCATGTATCCAATTTTTCCAGTTCTCCAATTCCTCCCATGAGTCGGATGTGCAGGAACTGGCACTCTTCCATCTCAGGTTTACATCCACTATTAGATTGATGTAGTCTTTAATCAGAGCAATGACATGGTAGATATGGTCAAGATAGTTTCCTTGTCCCTTGTTGTAGACAGACTCGACATATCTCTTCCCCTCCAATGGATCAATGGGTGACACTACCCTCATCTCTTCATCCTCAAATGAGAGAATCCTTTCCTTGAAATTTATAGTGGTCTGGTTATCTATAGCCCAATCTATCCCCAGTAGTGTGGGATAGGGGTTCATGTCATCAACAATGTTAATGACTTCAAAGTCTGCAAATGTGCAAAATCCCTCAACATCAATAGGAACTTGAATTAACTGGGCAAGGGGTAGGACCTTCGCCTGATTTGCAAGTCACAACTAGATAGGAGACCAGTCCAAGTGTGGCTTTCCCATACTCTCCCAGGTTTGTCACGTCAAAATATTGACTTTTGAGCCTAGGTCTAAGATGATGTAATCCGTGTCATAGTCTCCTATATGCGCAGTCATTCTTAACTCGAAACCAGTTTTGAACTTCTTTTTGACATGGTTAACCTTCTTTCGAGGTTGTGACTCTTTTGAGTTTTCTTCTATCAGTGCTTCTAGTTCTCTGATAGCATCTTTATCTTGCATTAGTGTTAAGCAACTTAATAGAAAGGTTTTGAGCTTACTAACCTTTTTCGGGATTTTCTTCTGGAACAGATATTGGAATCCTTCAGGAATCTCCCTTACTTATGCTGAGCAAGATGGTTTCTCTAGGTCCAGAAACTATGGTCACACATCTAAGAATACTTCCTTCTTCTTTTGAACATCGAATGGCACCTTCTTATGCACCATCAGTCGTACCTGCGGCTGTAGTTGTTCTTGTGGGGTTTATTAATCAGCCCCAACTGCAACACCTCCTCATGATATGAAAACAACATTTGGATCTCTTGGATCAGTAGCAATCATCTAAATTTTCAAGTTAGGATTCAAGTTTTGGTTCGGATTCTTCCAGGGTTAGGACCTGTGATGGTCCTAGCCTACCATTTTGTGATCAACTAAGGACATTGCTCCATGTTATGGTCTTGTCCCTTACAATATGAAGATGTCTTTTCAGTTTTCAGGAAATATTTTTCATAGTGACATGTTTGTCCATAGTTATAGCATCTAGCCTGACCTCTTCCTTTACCAAATACTACTCCTCCTTTTCCTCTAAACTTTTCACCACCCCTTCCTTGAGGGTGGGGTTATTGCGGTGGGTACTGATTATGTTGATATTGCAGCTGATAGTGAGTTTGTTGCGCATATGGTTGTTTTGGTGCATATTGAGGCTGATATTGGTTCTGATATTGATTGAGCGGGAACTGCACAGGTGGATGTGATGCTTGCATCAGTTCATCCTAAGTCTGCCCCTCATTCTTCATTAAGTATCGACTATCTTTTCCTTCAGGAGCTGGTATGCTCTGCAATCTTTCTCTTCATCTACTACTGACTTGAAAAATTTACAAAACAAGTTTGTTGGAGTTCTTACAATATTTTGTAAGTATAAATAGTCGTCGTCGTGATGTCCTCTAGTCTAGCATATGCGGCACCAGGGCAGCCCATGGGAACTTAATGGGTTTGGTGCATCAGATGAGATGTAATTCATGAAGGTCGGACAATTATCCTTGGTGTGTCTGTCCATTATACATTTTGTGCACCATAAATATTCATGGGATTCTTTGCTATTCTTGATGTCCTACAGCTGTATTGTCATATTATCCAACTACGACTGAATCTGCACCATTTTTGTGGCACCATCACCAATTGGCGATGCCTCTAGCTTCATTGTCAACTCGAGTGCTTCTATCTGTAACTCAATCTTTTGTTGCATCAATGGGCCTCAGATTTGTGGTAATAATGCAGCGATAAAAAATTCTTTGTGTTTCAAATCTGACATCTGGAAACTTACCTTAGCCATCAAATTTTTAAACCATTGGTCAAAGTGCCATACTGACTTTGCCAATTCCTGTTTGATTTCCTTGATCTCAGTGATACACTGCAAATCAACTTTAGGTTTTCTGAACTCAAGAGATCATTGTGGCTCATATTTATTCAAGGGTCTTCTATGGTGCTCCTAGAGGTACCAAGTAGAACTTCATAAACCAGTCGAGCGCACGACCCCTTAGAGTCCCGATCATCTACGCTTTCTTTAAGTCCGCATTCTGGACTAAGCGAAACATCCAAACAACTTCAAAGATGAACCAATGCTGCTATGGATCTTCTTCTCCATTTCCATTGAATGTGGGTAGCCGAATATCATGCCTGACCATTGAGTTGGCTTCAGGGTTATCTAATGACTAATTTAATGGATGTGTATTGTCCTGTGTGCTAGTCACAGTACTAGCACTATCAGTACTAACAACTCTTTTAGAAGATGAGGCTCTAGATCTTACCTTTGGCGATACTCTTGGTGTGATGTAGTTGTGTCTTGACCTTGGTGTCTCGACAGATGCTTCAGAGTCTTCTGCTCCTTCTAAAATCGGGCTATAGTCCTCCTCCTCCTCGCAATACCCTTCATCTACCTGTGAATGAAGTTCGTGTTCATTTTCCTCGAATAAACTAGGATTTCGTCGACCTTCCTCTGTCTTTATTGTTTTCCAATCTGATTCTCCTTCCACTCCTTAATAATCCATCCTCTAGTTCAGGTTCTGCACTTCCTAGGAACATATCAACTCACCATTTCCCAATTTGTTGACAGGTCTTTCATGACATAGCCTTCCCCCTGGGTATGCGACTCAACTATTCAATCTGTAAGATGCCCTTCTCATAAACTAGCATCTTGATCCATTTAGTGATAGATAAAAAATATATTCTTTGAGGTCCTTGGAAAAAATTTCTTTCAGCCTCACTATATGAGGTTATATCCTCTACTGCAAAATCAGTAATGTATCCTTGCAAAATATTATTAACCCAAAAATACACAACTCTGGATATGGTGTTACTTACACTAGTTATATCATGAACCGATTGATCACTCCACTCGACTGCTTCTCTTCTCTCGAAGTTTCTACTAGTGGTATGCGTAAACAGCTGCCAGATCCACGGCTCAACAGCCTTCTACTAGAATCCTCTTTTGATTCGACAGTAAACTACTAAAACTTAATCTAACTTACTAAAAAAATTGAAACTAATTCACTGAATCTCATCTAACCCTTATATAGAGCGGGTTCCTTCTATTTATAGCATTTACCAGACCACGTAGGATCAACTGAGTACTACTCAGTTATTATAGACTCAAGTGGCTACAAAATATCTACAATCACATTAAATTCCAGCCCATACCTTGCCACGAAAGTCCTCCATGACATTAACCATAGCCTTAACTAGTCGCGAAAACTTCATTCATCCTTTTGTACCAGTCATAACTAGACGCAAAACTGTCCTTCCATCTTCTGCTGGTTCGCCCTTCTACATTATTCCTTGATTTTCATTTGTCCAGCTTTAACTCTTCTACTTGCCTCTTACACCAACTCTGGATGTGTTTTTCCCTGTCGCACCAATCCTGTCATAGCTTCCTCTACTTTTGTGCTTCCTTTCCATCCTTATCCTTCCTTTCTCCACTGTGTGCATGTTTTATCTTTCTTGTGTCGGTTCATTTGTTTCCTTCTAGACCTGCTTTTTCCTTGTCGCATGTGCACTTTTCCTCCTTTGCTTGCATGTCAAATTCTTCCTTATGCACTTTTCCTCGCCCACCAATGTTTTAAATAAAATATATTTTATTATGATTTGTTATGGCTATAAGGGGGGTTCAAAATGAGTCCCTTATATGTTACAATGATGGGGGTTCAAACCGCCCCTGTAATTTTATATGAGGGGGGTTCATAACGACCCCCAAAGGTTTATAAAGAGTTTTATGGGGGGTTTCAAACCGCCTCTGTAGGTACCTACAAGAGGGGTCTAAAAATGCCCCCAAAGTTTTTTAATAAATACTTTAAAGGGGGGTTTTGAACCGCCCCCATAGGTACCTACGAGCGGGGTTTATAACCGCTTTTAGGGGGGGTTAGAACC
>LPNX010706320.1:484686-599516 GCA_001517045.1 Pseudotsuga menziesii | reverse complement strand
GGGGGGGGGGGTTAGAACCACCCCCAAAAGTCACTTTTAGGGGAGGTTTTTGGGGGTTTTAGAACCACCCCTAAAGTTCAAAACTTTTAGCCTCAGTGCTATTAGGGGTGGTTTTGTAAATACCGCCTCCAAATCCAAAACTGCCCCTAAAAGTGACTTTTGGAGGCGGAAGCCAATCGCCCCTAAAATTCAAATTTGTTGTAGTGCGAGATTAGTCAACCATGGTGTGGATTCCATGGACATGGATGAGGATGGTTTGGTTGAGGTAGAGTCCAACTAATTTTTTATAACTATGGATAGCCAACATTTTCCAATGCATTGTTAGAATCCCACTTTGACATGCTCATAGTGTAAGGTGTTGGATCATAATATCGGGGGTTGTCCAGAACTAATAGCTAAATGGCAAGTGAAAGAAAACCATAAACAAACCTAAAATCAAAATCAAAATGTTCAGAATATTTTAGATGATCCAATATTGAAGTATCCTAATGTCATTGTGGTTACTAGAGGAGTTGCGATAGGAGACAACAAAGGAAGTTACATCGACCATCAGGATCCAAGAGTGAGACCAGCAGTCAAGTGACCACCACAATTTGGTGTCTAGAAGGATAAATGGGTTTTATTTGAAGCTTGTGATTAATTTATGCATAAAAAAAAGCGATCTTCGACATTAGCCCCACCACTAGTATTTAATGAAGGTGATTTCTATGACATGCCACCTCACTTCAACCAGTCAACTCCAAAGAGACCCCTAGCAAAAGGTAATTGTTCTGATAATATTTCAAAAAAGTTTTATTGCTCTAATTAAAGATGAATATTCATCATGGGAACTGCATAGTTTATTGGAGTATTCAAAATAATAATTAGGAAAGAAAGAGTGGTGAACCATGTTTAAAAGAAGATAAAGACTATGAGAGAGAAGTGACTTAATGCATAAATCAGGTACTATGACATGGATTTTGTCATATTATATTTGGGATCATATGTCAATATTCTTTCTAAGAATACATGGGAAAATAAGGGCAAGCATAAACTAGTGTGGTCACCTATTCAATTGATGTTGATCAATTAGCAGAAGGTAAAACCATTCGTTTTAATGGAAGGTGTTCCAATCGAAGTGGAGGGACTCTGCATTTTTGCAGATTTTGAAGTCATAGATATTTTTTATGATACCAATCCATATCCTACATTGTTGGGTATCAATTAGGGAATTAAAAACCATACTATTATCAATTTCAAGAGAACAATACTATCACTTGAGAATGCAAGAATCATAGTTGTCACACCTCTAGAGCCAGAGATATGTTGAACCTGTAAGGGAAGAATATGATACCAGTGATTTAGAGAATATTTATAATATATATTCTTGACTAAATGATTATATCCATCCCACAACAATTGGTACATTAAGTTCGTGGATTGTTATCTCATGTTCATCTGATTCTGGCAAAGCTCTAGAAAACTAGAAGAATAGATTACATGAAGTCTCGAAGTGAAGGTGTGCTTGGGTTATGAAATCCCTATGCTAAGTTGGTAAAGAGGTATGTGACCTACCCACTTATGAGGGATTTCCTAACTTAGATACCTTTATTGTTGATTTTGAAGTTAAAGTACCATAAAAACAATGACTGTTGACATTAGATGTGGCTCTGAAAAGCCACATTAGTGAGGAAATGGGTTATTCATAAACAGTCTATAGCGGGTTGGTCGAAGTGTGAAAAATTGCAAGAAATCTGATTTGGTGAAGGAATTCCATATATCATAGAAAAATACAATGGTTTAACCAATCCTGTTGATCATCTGACTACCTATACTATGACATGGAAGGATAAACCGAAGCAATAATGGGTACATATGGTCATCCATACATTTGATAGTATACCAATGAATTGGTATACGTTATTGGAGCTTCAACGATGGATTGAATATTGGGATACTCTGGCTATGAGTTTTAGAAAGACATTTATCTATGAGGATGAAATTCCAATAGTGGATGCATCTTTGTAGGTTATCAAAGCGAATAGCTTTGAGGAAATACCAGGACCGATATCTAATATTCCTCGATGGATTGCAATAGTTGAAAAAATGATGGAGTGCTACAATATTACAGGAGAGCCAGAAGATGATGATCCAAGAGATGTGCAAATTCTAGAAACTGAGGGAAGATGAGATATAGAAGGAACATAAGTTTCATCTGACAATTTTTTGAAGCCACTGAAGATAAAGAAGGAAAACATTGATCTCTTGAAAATCCTAAATTTCCAAATATTGGAGATTACTAGGATGATGAAATAGTAGGTAAGATTACAAACTTTCTACAGGAGTTCCAAGATTTACTTCCTACCAAATTCTCTAAGATGAAAGGGATTGTTGGGGATCTAGGAGACTCTGAAAATCCTATTGAATCCATATTCCAAGCCTATTAATAAATGAACATATATATTCAATCCTTGATACAAAGAAAAATTTAAGGTAGAAATTGAGCCTATCGAAGATTCGAAATGGATCAGATCGATGGTCGTTTAAGATAAAAAGACCGTTGAGTTTCAAATTTGTATTAATTTGAGGAAGTTGAACTATGCGTGTCTACATGATCAATTTCCTATGCCATTTATAGATGAAGTACTAGAAAGCATTGGAGGTCAAGAAGCATACTCATTTACTAATGGATTCTCTAGATATCAACATATCAAAATTCCCAAGGAAGATCGACACAAGACAAGATTTGTGATAGAATGGGGTTTCTTCTAGTATACGGTACTGTTGTTTGGTTTAAATAATTCCCCTACTATTTTCTCTAAAGTAGTTGTTGCTTTTAAAGAATTTATTCATAAGTTCCTAGAAGTCTATTTTGATGATCGGACAGTATATGGTCTACACATGAATGATATTGAGAGTTTAAGGCTAGTGTTAGAGCGTTGTAGATAGTACCAAATCTCATTATATCTAAACAAGTGTATATTTTTTGCCTCATTTGTCATATTGTTGGGTCATGTGGTTTGTAAAGAATGATTGTTTATGGATCCTGTAAAGATCGCCATTTTAGTATATTTACCTCGGCCAACTTTAGTGTGATAGTTGAGGACAACTCTAGGACACACAAGATATTACAAGAAGTTTACTAGAGGATATACTCATATTACAACCCCAATGGAGAAATTATTAAATAAGGATGTAAAGTTTTAGCAGAATGAGAAGTGTAAGCATAGCCTTGAAACACTAAAGGAGAAAATGGTGGAACAACTATTTTGGTATTTCTTGACTGACAAAAATAATTCCATGTACATGTTGACACATATTTAGTTTCTCTAGGCATAGGTCTTTCCCAACCAGGTGAGGGAACTATTGATCATCCAATTGCATTTTCTAGTATAAAATTGTCAAAAGCATAAAGGAACTACACCACAACAAAAAGAGAAGGGATAGCTATGGTGTATTCCCTACAAAAGTTTAGGCATTATCTATTAGTGGGGCACTTTAAAATGTTTGTGGATCACTCTGCTTTGAAGTACCTTGTCAATAAGCCAACGTTGGGGGGGGATATCTATTGGTGGATTTTTTTGTTTCAAGAGTATGATTTTGAGGTTGTAATCAAGCAAGGAAAGTTGAATGTGGGGCTTGACCATCTGTCAACATTAGAAACAAGAGAAGAACCATCCATCTTAGATGATAACCTCCTAGATGTACAACTCTTTTCAGTAAGAATGATAAATGAATAATTTGAAGATATTGTGAATATTTTGGCTATGGGAATGGCACCATAAGGCTATACCATTGCATAGAAGAAATGGTTAGTTGTTAAGTCTATAGATTACCAACTGATAGTTGGTTATTGTACAAGTTAGAACCATATGAGATATTGCGTCGATTTGTTCTAAAGCATGAGAGACCAATGATATTGGATAAAGCTCATGATGGTGTTATAGGATACCACTACATAGGGAAATGCATTGCACAAAAGATACTAAGGGTTGGGTTGTGTGGGCCTACCCTGCATAAGGACGCAAAGTGTAACAAATAAAATATTGAACTAATGAATAATAAAAATAAAAATAAACATAATATTAATTATATTTAACTAAGGGACATAACCCTTTGGTGAATATACACCTTATAAGCACTATATATGCAGATACATCCTCATTGTACATTATCATATTTATCTTATAAATTATATATTTTATTATTTGTCCATTTATGGATCCTTTGTATTATTTACATTGGTTATTTGTGTAAGAAATAATTTTAATGTTTCACAAAGGAGTACTATAAGAACTGCAACATATTCAATAGGACTAGGAAACCATGGAGGAGGGTTGAAATACCATTGGTGCCATAGGTGATGTTGTAGGTCTTTCACAAGTGGGTTGTTGAATTTTTGGTCCCATTAGTCCACCTCGAAAGAGGATGGGAGAAAGATACATCATCACTATGATATAATATTTGACTAGTTGAGTTGAAGATGCACTAATAAATGATTGCAGTGCTATGTGTTAATGTAATTGTAACTTCAAAAGATATTCACTTGTATATTTCATATTGTATTTCATTGTACCCCGATGTAGATGTTTGTTCCTCCGATCGGGAGAGTCATTAATGTAATTAATACATGTAAATTCATTGAGGTTAACCCTCCATTGTATGTGTTATAGAGATTTTCACCCCACTAGGTGAATCACACATGTATGGCCTTCCCCTGTCCCGCTGCAGACTCATTAGACCCAATGGACCACATTTTATCCTTTGATGTTACCTTTATCATCCCTAAAACATTATAATATTGATATACGCGGCTTTTTCCCCGATAACCGCGTACATATGCGGATATTTCCCCTATAGTCGCGTACATCGGGATGTGTACATAAATCCAAATCCTTTTGGACTGTTCCTTGACTTGGATCAGACTCATATGACTCTTGGCCTTCCATATGCCTTGAGATCGCTCGGATTCGACCCTTCATTATCCCTTGTGAAGCTATATAAGGAACCATTGGTACATTGAAGAGGGGGGAAGATATAGAGAGATTGAAGCAAGGAAGCTATAGTCCATTGTTGCCAGAACTTTATGCTTGAGTCTGCATCCCTTTGTCCCTTTGGAGCACTGTTGTGTTCTTCCCAAGCTTGCCCTTGGCTAGTAAGCTTGCTATCGAAGTGATGGAGGATTGAGGTGGTGGAGGCCCAAGTGGGGGATTCAGTTTCTCCGATTCGCAGACGTGCCGTCAGAGGTTGTCACTTGTAATCTCTGATTTATGTTAATAAGAAACATCTTTTCCTGTCCAATGATGTGCATTTGATTGAATATTGTATCCATTGGAATGTATCAAATGCTTTTACATTATTGATGTTATATATGCTAGAATAATGCTAACACCATGTTATAGTATGCTTGTATTGTTCACTTGTTGTTGAGGCGGGATTATATCAATTCAAGCTCAATGGATTATTTCTATTGCATATTGGGAAAGATGGTGTTTTGGAGTCTAGCTGTCTGTTGTGGTACCCCAAGCCATAGGAATTTCTCTCCGTAACAGTATGTCAGGGCATTAGACCCCTCAGTTAAGTCATATTAGGTTTATTAGACTCTCCTAGAGAAGTCATCCCTGTAAGGAAAATGTCAAGTGGAAACTTTTTATAAATAGAGAGTGTGACTCTCTATTTTATACACACACTCACTCATCAATAGCGCATGACAGAGAGGACTAGCTTGCACAAGTGAGAGAGATAACATTTCTCGAACATAATCTTTATAATTTTGGTTTTTACTTTTGCTAATGGTGCTCATTCTATCTTTGAGGAAGTTACAGGGTTTTCTCCTTTATGGTATCCTCGAGGAAAATATTTGTGTCTATTGTCTCTTGTTATTATTGTTGTGCATGTTATTCTATCAGATAAGATCGTAGATCATATTGAATAAACTGTAAAAATCTAACATGGATTTAGAGCCAAATTGAGAAGAGGGAATAGTGTAGCTGCAGAATCTAGGGATTCTTAATTTTTTGGGTCTATCTCCACATATCATCAAATAAAGGAGGCTAGGATAACTCTCCTTTGAAGGGTGCATCTTCCTGTCGAAGCAAAATCTAATTTTAGGCATTTTTGGCTTGCCACTACTGTAGGAAATTAGGGATTTTCACAGAAGTGGTATTTTGGAGTGAACCCAGCATAGGATTATTCTCCTCCTCAAAATAGAAATTTAGAGACCAAGAGTGAAATTTTTTGGTTGGGTAAAACTTCAAGAAAGTCAAACCCTAATTTGAACCCAGACCAAAAAACAGGCACTGTAGAAGACCAACTCTAGTTCCAATCCAGGCATCTCAAATTGGTAAGATCTAAATCTTTTGTATTTCCATTTGAGGTTCTCATTATATATGTCTCATCACACCAAGATTAAGGATAATGTTGAAGGAGATGATAACTTTCTAGCAATATCGAAGTATAGGATTTCACTTGTTCTTGAAGAAAATGAACTAGACACCTACATAAGTGGAGAGGTTCCAATTCTAGAGGGAGATGAGGCTAAATCCCTACACAACAAGAACTTGGTTAAGGCCAAGAGGATTATTGCTGATTCTATCAAGGATCACCTTATACCACATGTGTCTTCCTTAAAGACACCTAAAGAGATGTTTGATTCCTTGACCAAGATATTTGAAGGAAATAATATAAATCAAAAGATGACTTTGCAAAATCAGTTGAAGAATGTAAAGATCTAGAATGTAGAGACCATATAGTCATAGTTTACAAGGGTCTCTCAGATCAAAGAAAAAATTGAAGTTATGGGAGAATATGTAGAGAATAGAGAAGTTGTGATGACCACCTTGAATGGTGACCCTAGATCATAGGAATCCTTTATTCAAGGAATTTGTGATAGAAGAAAGTTAATCACTTTCAATAGCATGTGGGAGGAATTCTCAAAAGAAGAAGCTTGAATCATAGCTTGAGAAGAAAAGATGGGAAATGAAGATCAAGCTCTCACATCACATAATAAGAATAAAAAAATGGGGCACTCTCATGACAAGAAAGGAAAAAATCACCACTAGAATTAGAAATATAACCCTAGAAGACCCAAGAGAGATCTATCTAATGTCAGATGCTATACTTGCGATGAGAAGGGACATTTTTATAGGGATTGTCCCAAGAATAAAAAGAACAAGAACAACAAGAAAATACATCATGCTCACACTGCAGAGGATTATGAACCTCCAAGAAAGAGAACCAAATGAGACAATGAATATTCTTCAAGCGATGAAGAATATGTTCTTATTTCAACTCTCATAGGTACTATTTCACATGGGAGTAATGATTGGCTTGTAGATAGTGGGGCTTCCAAGCATATGATGGGATTTAAGGAATCCTTTGTGAATCTATCTGAACATGAGTCACCTCACAAGGTGAAACTTCAGGATGAATACCAATACCCTATAAAAGGAAGTGGTGAAGCCTCTTATAAGCTAAAATCTTGAAAATATTTCAAGATGAAGGATGTTCTATATGTAATAAGACTCAAGAAGAAACTTCTCTCCATATCTGCATTGGATGAAAAAGGTATGAGAGTTTCATTTATTGATGGCCAAGTTCTTATGTGGCTAAAAGGAAAGACCATAGATGATGTAGTAGTAATTGGAGAGAAAGAGGGAGGCTTATACAAATTGAAGGGCCAACTTGAACAAGCCTTGGTCCATGACTCCATGGAACCAAGTGAATTACAACATAGAAGTCTTGCACATGTGCACTATCACTTGCAAGCAAAGAAAACAACGGTATTTCTGAAATCCTAACAAAGAATGAAGGCATATGCAAAGGATGTGTGAAGGGAAAGAACATAAACAAGACATTTCCAAGTAGCGAGAGCAAAGAAAAAAGGATATTGGAAGTCATCCACTCTGATGCATGCATCCCAATGTCATCTAATTCATTGAGTGGGTATGTATATTATGTTTCTTTCATTGATTATTTTTTGAGGAAGACCTAGATATATTTCTTGAAGAGCAAAGATGAAGTATTCAGCAAATTTAAGGAATTCAAATCCCTGATGGAGAATCACACATATAAGAAAATAAATTCCTTTCGATCAGAAAATGGAAGAGAATTCACATCAGAAGAACTCAAGGAATTATGCAGAGAGTCATGGATTAAGAGGAAGTTGACCACTCCATACAATCCACAAGAAAATGGAGTTGCAGAAAGGAAGAATAGAATGATTATGGAAGCAGCAAGGGAAATGCATCATGATCAGGATCTTCCCATGCATCTATGGGAAGAAGCTGCAACAACAACCGTGTATGTACAGAATAAACTTTCCGTGTATGGAGTACTGGAAAAAAAAACACCAGAATAAACTTTCTCTGATGAGAAACCAAAATTTATCCATCTCAGAATATTTGGTTTCCCAGTGTACATACACATTCCAAAGGAGAAAATAATGAAGTTAGACCCTTCAAGAAATAAGGGAATATTTGTGGTATATAGTGAAAACTAGAAGGCCTATAGAATATACTTTACAGGGTATAATAATATCGATATCAGAAGGGACATGACATTTGATGAAGACTCAACTTACAACAAATCCATAAAACTACCGATTGAAGAAATTGAAGAACCAAAAGTACCTAGGATCCGAGGTACAACAATGAATGAAGCAACTATAGAAGAAGATCAAGAAATAGAAGAACCCCATGAACCTGTAGATCCACCCCATGAGAAGAATTATTACAAGAGGAAACCAGCATGGGTATGAGAGGCTATCCTAGGTGTACAAATATATGGTGCTCCAAAAGGAATACACATAGAAAGGAAGAGACATAATCCATACTCCAGTTATGTAGCCCTGTTGTGTGACATCATTAAAAAGGAACATTCTAGCTATGAGGAAGCAGCAGAAAAGAAATAATGGAAGGATTCCATGATCGAGGAATACCAGTCAATCATGAAGAATGTTTTCTGGGATGTGGTCTTGAGACCAAAAGGGAAGTCTGTTGAGACTTCCAACTCGATCTACAAGATCAAGCATGTTGCAAATGGAAACATAGAGAAATATAAAGCAATATTTGTCGCATGTGGATTCTCCCAGAAGGAAGGGATAGATTATGAAGAGACTTTTGCACCTGTATCCAAATAGAATTCCATTAGAATGGTACTTTCTATGGTTGCAGTGATGAAATGGAAGATACACCAAATGGATGTCAAGACAAAATTCTCGAATGGTGTAGTGGAAGAGGAATTTTATGTGGAGTAGCCACTCGCATTTGAGACACATGATAGGAAGACTCATGTGTGCAAATTGAAGAAATATTTGTACGGATTGAAGCAGGTGCCCAGGACATGGTATGGTAGGATGGAAAACCTCCTGACTAGTTTGGGATTTACTAAGAGTAAAGAAAACTCCAACCTTTACTACAAGGTTAAGGAAGGGAACCTAGTGATACTCGTACTGTATGTAGATGACCTATTTGTGACAGGTGAGGATGGGTTGATTACAGATACAAAGAGGAATCTTTCTTATGAGTTCGAGATGAAGGACTTGGCCATGATGCATTATTTTCCACGTATGGAGGTGTGGAATAGTACACATGGGATCTTCTTAGTCAAGGGAAGTATACAGTAGAGATCGTAAAGAGATTTGGGATAATGGACTACAAAGAAATAGCCATACCCATGGCATCAAAATTGAATCTAATTTGTGATGCTTCATCAGAGTTAGTTGATGCCACAGTATATCATCAGATGATTGGATGATTGATGAACCTAAAGAACATGAGACCAAACATTTGTTTTTTTTTGAACACCTTGAGCCAGTTCTTGATGGATCCGATACAATCTCACCTGGTTTCTACAAATAACATATTTAGGTTCTTGAAGGGTACAATTGACTATGCGCTCAGATATGACACGAATCAAAAGGTTACCCTACATGGTTATGTTGATTCAGACTAGGTTGGTAGTTCCTTAGATAGGAAGAGCACTTCGGGGTGATGCTTCAGTTTGGGATCAGGTGTGATCTCTTGGTTTAGTAGAAATCATTCCTGTGTGGAACTGAGTACAGTCGAAGAAGGATATGCTACAGTTTGTTCAGCTATTTGTGAGGCAGTATGGCTTAAGAAGATACTATCTGATTTGTTTCATCTCTAAGGTGACTTGTATCTTCTGTGACAACTAGAATTGTGTGAAGTTGTCTGAGGACCCATTGTTATATGATGAGTCGAAGCACATTGAGATCAAGTACCACTATATTAGGTATATGGTGTACAGAGGAGTAGTGAATCTCCAATATGTTGCGATGGATGAGAAGATAGACGATGTGTTGACCAAGCCATTGGCCAGACTGAAGTTTGAAAACTTCAGAGAGAAGCTTGGTGTACTTTAGATCGAGGTTCCTCCCAAGGGGAGGTGATGGGTCTGGAAGACGCATATGCATGAGAGCCATTCTCACATGGTGGTAGGTGTGTCTTCCCATGGTGCAGATGTAAGGGTTGTGGTCAAGATGTGTCCATATAGGGTGTGCTTTGAGTGATGATGAGGTGATATGAATACAATGAGACAGTAGTAGGGGACTTAGGTTTTACAAAGGCATATAATCATCCCTGGGATGCTCCTTCATGTTTTACAAAGGCATATAATCAGTCCTGGGATATCCTTAAGGTTTTACAGAGGCATATAATCAGTCCTCAGAGATCCTTCAGGTTTTACAGAGGCATATAATCAGTCCTTAGAGATCCTTCAGGTTTTACAGAGGCATATAATCAGTCATGGGATGCTCTTGCAGGTTTTGTAGAGGCATATAATCAGTTCTGAGAGATCCTTTAGGTTTTGCAGAGGCATCTGATTAGTCCTGAGAGATCCTTCAGGTTTTACAGAGGCATATAATCAGTCCCGGGATGCTCTTGCAAGTTTTGCAGGGGCATATAATCAATTTTGGGAGATCCTTCGAGTTTTTGCAGAGGCATATAATCAGTCCTGGGATGCTCCTTTAGGTTTCACAAAGGCATATAATTAGTCCTGGGATATCCTTCAAGTTTTGAAAGGAAATAACTCCTGAGCTATACCTACTTGATGATTTGAATACCTACATGGAGGCTAGGCCTACATCCAGCATGAAAAAGGGTTGGATCTATAGAACTTCCTATGATGAGTAGATTCGAAATATAGCACCATTTGTTCGAGATGATGAGAACAGCTGTAGCAGTGACGATGATGATCCAACATTGAAGACTTGTGCTTATATGTATTGATGTATGTTTCAAGAGAGTACCTTCCTAGTAAAGAGGGAGTATTAATGTAATTGTAACTTGGGAATATATTCACTTGTATATTTCATATTGTATTTCATTGTACCCTGACGGAGATGTTTGTTCCTCCGATCGGGAGATTCATTAATGTAATTAAGTCATGTAAAGTAATTGAGGTTAACCCTCCATTGTATGTTGGGGAATTAGACCCCTCAGTTAAGTCATATTAGGGTTATTAGACTCTCCTAGAGAAGTCAAACCTGTACGAAAAATGTCAAGTGGAAAAAAGGTATAAATAGAGAGTGTGACTCTCTATTTTATACACACACTTGCTCATCAATAGTGCATGAGAGAGAAAGGACTATCTCACACAAGTAAGAGAGAGAGTAGTTGTTGAAGACCATCTTTACACTTTTGGGTTTTACTTTTGATACTGGTGCTCATTCTATCTCTAAGGAAGTTGCAGGGTTTTCTCCTTTATGGCTTCCTAGAGGAAAATCTGTGTGTCTCTTGTCTCTTGTGATTATTGTTGTGCATGTTATTTTCTCAGATAATATCCTAGATCATTGAATAAACTGTAAAAATATAACATTATGATTCCTATGAAATTACTATCTGAGAATGTACTTACAAGGTTTGGATGCCCTTAAGTGTTACTAAGTAATCAAGGGACTCACTTTGTCAATAGGACTATTGAAGCACTCACATAAGATTTTTATATTTATCATAGAAAGAGTACTCCATATCATCAATAGGAAAATTGGACTACCGAAGCATTCAACAAGATTTTGTAGCATGCATTGATGAAGATCTATAATGTGAACCATGATGATTGGGACTTCAAGGTCTCTCCATTTTTATGGGATTACAGAACAACATGTAAGAAATTGATGAGTTAAACACCCTTTAGGTTGGTATGGATAAGAATTTGTTATGCCCATGGAGTATATTGTGTCAATTTTAAGAATTGTTTCATTCGCTAGTGCTATCAAGGAAAGATTATCGCAACTACTTTACCTAGAAGAATACAGATTCATTCCAGGCTCCCAGTAGCAAGTTTAGAAAGAAATAGAGAAGGTCTAGAATAATTTCCACATTACTAAGAATCAGTTGCAGTGAGGGGAATTATTTCTTCTATATGATAGTAATTTTTTCAAACACCCTAGTAAGTTAAGAATTCATTGGTTATGATCTTATGCCAATAACTATGTGATGGAAGGAGGTGTTATACAATTGTAGAAATTAAATGGAAAGCATATAAAAGAATTAGTTAATGGAAGTCAACCAAAAACTTATAGGAGAAGACATTTGTTTCTCTATTGAATGTATATAGAGTCCAAAAAAATAATTTGGAAACCCCACCTTTTTATTTTTTTCTATTTCTTGTATATATGTCGAAGACTGTGTTTCTGTTAGGGATAAGGTGTATGTTTCCAAAGCATGACTTTGTCGCAATAAGTTTTGGGGTTTTTTTTTCATGTTCCTCTAGAGGTATATAAGTGCTCTATCAAAGTTCATGTTTTGTCGTATTTTCATTTAACACATATTAATGATTGCTTTTACAATGGAATTAGTGGCGGCATTAGTGGAAGTCTATCATAGATGCCCAAAAAAGATCAAGTGTGTGAACACTTTTTCCACCACTCTTATAATCATTGCAAGAATCCAGTCGTATTCATTGAACATTGAAACCGTAAAAAACCTTGTGTGGGAAAAAGATTAAAAAGAATATCATCCAACCATTTGGGGCTCATTGTTGTGAAGACGTCAAAGGGTATTGAGGAATCTAGAGTTCAAGCAGTCACACGTAGAGCGTTTAGCATGGGATATTGCAAGGATTCAATTTGATCTATCTTCCATGAGTGAAGCACGAGGCTCTATTGAAGAAGTTATAATGCAAGAGACCATGCAGGTTTTCGAATAACATTTGGAAGTTATGCCACCACAAATTCCAACCAACCTTCTAAGGAGAAAGAGAATGTCCTATCACACTGAGAACCCAAAGGAAAGAACAAAAGGAGGACATGATACAGAGGTTTCTGGATTTGGGCCTGCCATCTTCTCACCTGGATACATACCTCTACAGAATATGGATGCAACACCAGTTTAGATAGCCAATAATTCTAAGTACAATGTGGTGAAACTTCCTATTCCGAAGGGCGTTCATGTGCAGGGAGACATAATGGGTAATATAAATAAAGTATATTACCCAGATAATGACAATGCAAAGTAGAGTTTCATCTTAATAACTATATGAATATAGTTTGTTCCATAAAATGCATATCGGTAGCACTTAATCCTATGGAATAGGCTCTAGGGTTGTAGAGGCCTGACATTCTATCATTGATGCAATTGCCACACTTCAGTCAGACTGTAGAGGCTAATGCATGTGTCAAGAAGTTTTTCTTATGTTTCCATGGTGGATTTGTATGTCTTGAAAAGAAGACCTTAGTTGATTTAGACTTGATTACAAAGATTACAGGGTTACCCAAGGTCAGGATGAACCCTAGTCAAAACTTTTTGGGGAAAGAGACAGAGAAATGAAAACTTAGATGAAGGGAAAGTATCAACAGTTGAAGAAAAAAAGAGTTTTTAATATTTCATCTATCAATGAATAGGTTATTGTCTTTTCAATAAAGGTGTTAGATACAAAATTATTGAATAAGGTTCAACCAAATCAGGTGACTGCATCAGTTATAGAAGAAACAAAATAGTGTGGAGAAAGCATGAAAATGAACTGGACCACTTTTATCCTCAATGAATAGGTCGAATCCCAAGATAATGATAACCCTTTTTGTCACATGCCCCAATTTTGCAAAATAATATTATCTTATTTTATTTTATTCCAAGACATTATGTTAAATTTTATGCTAAGTTGTAAATGATGACTCAACAGATTCAAGGATATTGAATGTAATTATGAATATTTTAATTATAAATAAATAAAAGTGGAGACAACAGCTTGGGAGAGCTGTTAAAAAGATTGTTACTGGTCAATTTGGTGGAGGAGTCTGGGTGGAGAGAAAATAGACAAGTGGCAACATCCTCAAATACTTCCAATGTTGCAGGTGGAAACCTCCCTACATTTGGGGTCATGATCCCCCAAGAAAGTGGGATCAGAGCAGGTGGCTCAATTAATGACAACTAACCCAAAAAAGACCTAGGCAATCTTAATAAAAAATCCCATTAAAGAGAGCTGAGGATGCTCATTCCAGGGGAGAATCATTCAGGTGAATGTACTTCAAAGGATTTCATTGGGAAGGGAATTTGTGGAAGGTGTTTGAGGGGTAAACTACAGAAAGTGATCTAGTGTAGCTTTTCGGCTGAAGGATCTTGCTGTTGAGTGCAGAGTTAGTACTGAGTCATTGGATTAGTATTTTGTTGCTTGCTCCACTAGTTTTTACCCAAGGAGACTAGGAACAGGCTCGGGGGTCCTGAGAAGACATTGTTTGAGCGCTCTCCAGGAGTTGGTAGGGAGGAACGGCCTCCCAACGCTATTGTCATTCAGCTTAAAATAGGTTCTATAGTCTTTTATTTACTATGTTAAAAATTTATATCTAAGAATGAATGATTAATGAATGATTACATGTTTTGTAGTGAAATGAATCTGTAATTGATGAAAATAATCCTAACTTGTGTTTTTCCCCATCTGGAATGGACCAGACCGTACTCTAGCACAGGCAGTTCATTATAAGATAGATGAAGGATATGTTAGAAATCTAGATTGAATAGAGTTATTTTGTATTTCAGAACAATGGAATAATTTATTTCTATATATAGATGTTTTCAGGAAAGAATATTAATCCATCTAATTAATTTTATTGTTCAAACCAAACTGTTGTAATAAGAATGCTAGCCAAGAAGTATTCCTAATACTTTACATACAACAGGTTTATTTCTTTTAACAAGTTGATTACTGTAAATAGGTTATTGTTCAAATTCAAAACTGTATTTTGTAAAATGATACTATTAACCTGTAACATAGGTAAAAGAATTAACTTAGATAAAACAATCATTTATTTTTGTGAAGAAAGAACCAAGTTGTTTTACATAGTTTATTTTTGTTTGTACTGCTTAACTACATCTACAAATGTTCACATTTCAAGTAGGGTAATATTGGTATAGTTATTTTTATAAATAAATTAATTACAACAATTCTAATATTGCAACAAGGAAACAATAACAAAACCTATCTATGTACTTATTTAAATAAAATAGAGTGAATGCAATGGTAAATAATATTTAAATATTATTTATAAATGAACTAATTCATTTAAATAAACTAAACAAAGATTAATTATAAAAGAAAGTACAGGGTCGAAACCCTCATAGTATTAAACATTATAATTTATAGTATTGACATTGTAATTCATAATAATAACATTGTAATTAATAATGAGACAAGCAATAATCCAAGGATTTGGATTATTTAGTATTTTGAACCTTCAAACTATAAAATACTATTATAGTCCTGTAAGGATAGAGAAAGATAACATTGGAATTTTAATAACTATATACCTATAACAAACAATTAACTTAACATTTATTATTGAACTAAACCTACAGAATAATTCAAAGAAATTATTTTATACACAGGTCACTAAAAGGATTAACCCTTGCTCGAATATCCGAGCTTATAAACAAATTATTATAATAGAAAGAAATAATAGAATAGGCTATAATAATAAAATTTAATGCAAGATCAATTTAACAAGTAAAGATTTCTTTACATAGTCGAATAAGGGTAAGAACCCTAGTATACAAAATTACAGTAAGAGCATAAAAATAACCGAGTTCAAGCTCAAGAGAGTTAAATATTTATGATTAAAGTTTAAACAGAGAATGACTTGACAGGCCACAAAATTTATTTACGAAACTGTACACAAAAACAAGTAAAACAAAAATTAAAAAGTCACGACATAAGCAAAAGAACCCTGCTGACAGGAAGGGTTTAGTAAAAAACTAAACAAGTAAACTGAGGAATAGTAACCATGAAGGGTCAAATGCAAGCCATAAATTCCAACCAAAAACTGTTCCATAAAGAACTGAACAAGCATGGATTGCCATGGGTTGACCAAGGCTTACCCGTAACCAGGGAGCCATCCTTACTCATTTGTACCAGCAGCAAAGAGAGATGTAAACTGTTACCTGTAAGGATAAGAACCCACGACATTAAAATTATGCTTCATATTATAACTAAGTTAAGAGTAAGTTTAAGAACTATTTAAAAAGAAATTTTCATACCTAGAAGCGAAGGTAATGTAGCCACCGAGAAACAATAGCACCGCCACCAGCAAGACAAAGACCCAACCCTTCATTTTTATGGTGACAAATATGGTTTAAACGCATGCACAAACCACTGCTAGTAGAAGAAAGAAAAAGGTTGAGCAATGGCCAAGCAAGAAGTGGACGGTGAAGCTGGAGCTATCACCATAATGCGAAGCATGAGAACCACACTCACGAAACCCTATGACGAAGACAAACCCGCAACAGAACCAAATAATTCCATAAAACTATCCCTACAGGAAAGCCATGGAGGAATGACCCAAAAACCACTCACAGGTCAGGTTGTAATCTTTAAGTCATGGCCCTCAACAACTCTTGCCAGGGTAAACCCATAGTGCAAACAAGAGTTTGAGATTGAAGAAGACAACTGAATACTATAAACCAGGACGCGGAGCTCATGTTATTCACAGTATGGTAAGCATGGCGGCCATGAAAAATAGTTGCAGAGTGGCCCAAAGGTCCAAAATCCACGGAGGAGAATGACAAAGTTTAGGGTTCACAAACCCTTATACTTCCAACACTTGGCCAAGGAGAAAACACATGGTCACCTAAATATTCAACCATGCAGTGGGTCGACTATGTAGTTCCTGCATGCCAATGATTCACATTGATTTAATATATAATTCTCTACACATTATATAAATACTTTAATCATTCAAATGTTCCACATTATCATAGAGGTCAACCTACGGTTGCATGGGCATAAACCATGAACCCTTAGATCATTGCCAAGGTTATCATATAGCCATCATTTAGTTCAAAACGATGGTGAATTCAAAGTCTTATTTATACAAAACCTTACACATAAACCAATCGATGGAATGGACTGACGTCTCATCCCTTTTCCATAACAAGTTATATTGTAAACTTTATAATTGATATGTTTTTTCATATTAATCCTTCGTTGACCGTGAAATCGATGCAACCCTATAACCTAGATTCTTGCATAAAATATTTTATGCATGGAAGCTTTAGTTCTTCACTAATGGTTTATCCATTTATTCATAGCATCAATATTATAGTTACAAATGTTTATAAGCCTTGTGCTATCGTAACTAAGTTTATGAATAAAATTTTATGATACTTGGGAGATACTAATTAAAAGGTTATTTCATCACCTAGCCAAACTATGATGTTTAATAGATTATTCCTAATAGACTTTGCATAGCTAATCTTGTTGCCATCAACGTTTATGTTGTGACTTGATAATTTTATACAACATAGTTTTAAATAGGATCATGAACTTTATAAATCTTATTTGTTTATAAACAGAATTACTGGTAAACATGGATGTATTATAAACAAGATAGTTTATGTGTGTATTGGTGAGTATCATAGAAAAATATAGTTCTCAGTGGGTGGCAAATACTAGGATGTTGGCTATGAATCCTTTACATAGCTTAGATCAATGAAGTTTACTAGTTTTTGGTTATTTACTCAACCATGACAAGTACTATTAATTTCACCATGTTTTTTATTAGTAACATAATTTTTTTAAAACTATCTAGTACTTGCATGAGGTAATAAATCAATCTCTCTTGAAGACTTTGACCTAAGTTAACTATTGTGGTTAGTAGCTTAATTCAAGAGAAGTATTATAAAAAAAATAGGAAACTGAAGTGGAAAAATCCCACTAGACTCTAAGTCCTTACGACTTTATATTTTACTGTAATGTTTAGAACCTTATAGGCAATAATCTTCATTACAGAAGATGAATAACAAGTAGTTGGTTATACTGTTATTATAAGTTGATAATGTATATTACTATTAGAACAATCATTATAAATTACAAGTTATGCACTCTCAGTGAAAATAACTTACAACAAAGATCACAAGTTGGGAACCAGGGAAAGTAATTACTGTTGCTATTTACATTTAAGAAAGAAACTCTTCTACATGTATATCGTTGACAAAAATAATTGAAGGAAACAAAACTACTTTTTTTACCTCATAGAAGTAGATTGATATGTAATAGCTTATTTACGAAGCTTTTTATTTTGCAAATAGAAATATAGCTGGATGCTTTATGGAATTAAAGGTGTTACTCGATCATTCATACCTGTAAAACCTGTAAGAACAAGTAAGCTTTATGCATTAGCTTAAACACTAAGTAAGCCTCGGAATCCAAGACAGTTCCACCTACTTGTCGTAAATTAAAACTCATCAGCAAACTGAAAGACGAGTTATTGAACAAGTTAAACCTAACCTTGTATCAAAAAGTAGAACTCCAAATTACTTAATTCAAATTAGGTATTAATGAATCTGGTAACTAATTCTTTTATAGATAACTGTTAGCTGAGAGCAGACCGCATTCTCAGCATTTTGTGTATTTTCAAAATTTTAAATTTTTATGAAAATTTGGGGTTTTGACATGTGGTATCAGAGCACAAGGTTCAAACACTAGGCCTTAATGGAGCCCAACTAGATTTTAGGAAACAGTAACTGAATTATTATGCTAACATATTTTTCTTCTTTTAATGTTATTCAATAGATAATTGTTTTCTGAAGTTTAACAGGCAGGTATGGAAAGGCTGGAAGAGTATGCAGAGGAGGAATATCCAGTTACTGAAACAAGAAATATACCATGAGATCCTATACCAAAGGATTTAACTACCAATTCCTTAGAATTGTTACAAACTGTAAAGGATTTAAAAACTAAAATGGAGTCTGTAAAGTGAGAAAATGAAAGGGTTTGAGGGCTCAAGAAGAGCTTAATCAGATCCTAACTGAGAAGTTTCAAACTGAAGGTAGGGGTAGAAGAACCGAATCAGAAGAAACCAGTCATCAACGTAAATCTAAAAAGATGAAACATACTAAAACTGAAAGTAGTTCATCTTCTGAAGTGTTTGGTGAACAATGAAATTACCATTCTACTAGTGACAATAGTGATGATAATCAGTACACTAAAAAGAGGAAATACAAACCTTATGAGGAAATTTACGGGGAATTCAAAAAGATAAAACCACCAACCTTTAATGGAGAATCTGAGAAGGGGGAGGAAGCTGAATCCTAGTTATCTGGGATGAAGAAGTATTTCCAAATATATAACTATTCTAACCAGTTAAAGGCTAGAATGGCTATTTATAACCTCTGAGGAAAAGTTGACATTTGGTGGCAGGACTTGAAAAGAGTTAAGGGCATGAAAGAGAAAAATGTAAACTATAGTACCTTTAAGAGGTATTTCAGAAAGAAATTCGTGTCTGATCAGTATTATGAGGAGAGAACCAAAGAGTTTTATGAGCTAAAGTTAGGATCAATGACAATGAAGGATCTGAATAGCAAGTTCTTAAGTCTACTTAGGTATGTACCATACCTTGTATATGAGAAACCAAAGGTACAACGATTCCTTAGCTATCAACCTTATCATATTAAAGATAGAATTGAATATTATAACCCAAATACCTTGGAGGAAGCTATGAGAAAAGCTAACTTCTGTTTTGAGCAGAATCAGAAGAAAGAAATATTTGCCAACTGGAAAGCTAAGAAAAATAATAATCAGTTTGAACAAAAGAAGAAGGATTTTATGCCTAATATAAATTCTAAGAACAATAAGGCCAAAAATTATCCTAATTACAAGAACTTCTAAGGAAATAAGAACAATACACCCAACAACTAGAATAATTCTAAAGGTAAGGAATTTGCAAATAATCATGGAAATTTTACCAAGAGATTTGAGCGCAAAGAGCCTATCAAGTGCTGGGAGTGTAATGGCCCACACTATGCTTCAGTATGTCCAAACCGAAAGAAGACTGGTAACAACATACATACCATACAGGAGGAGATGACCGTTGGGGAACTAGCGAGGACCATGCCCAGAATTAATGTAACTTTGGAGAATTGACAAGCTGAATATCAGACTTCCATGGTGGAAGTAGAAGGTATGATAAAACAGACCCCTGTAACTATTTTGATTGATCCAGGAGCTAGTCTCAGTTATATTGCACCTCAAATAGTATAAAAATGTAAGTTATCTATTGAAAAATTTGAGAATTCATGGTTAGTTCAGTTAGCCACTGGTGCTAAAAGAAGGGTAACTTGTTTTGTTAAAGAATGTGCAATAGTTATGGATAATTTTGAAACTGTTTTCAAGCTTAATGTTTTTCCCCTTGGTTCTTATGATTTGCTGGTTGGTATGGACTGGTTAGAACAACATAGAGTAATTCTAAACTGTTATGATAAAACTTTCACATGCTTAAACAGTGATGAAAAACTTGTAAGTGTTAAATGAATCCCTAGAAAAACCACCATAAGGAAGATTTATGCCTTACAGCTTCAGATAGCTGTTAGAAAGGGATGTAAAGCTGATGCAGTAACAATAACCAATGAGGAAAGTTTAATTAAAATATATAAGTTAAAAGTGGAAGACATACCAATCTTAAGAGAATATGTTGATGTATTCCTAGAAGAGATTCCGGGATTACGTCCAAAAAAGGAATTGGATTTCACCATTGAACTGGTACTGGGTGCAGTACCTAGCTCAAAGGCCCCTTATCGAATGAACATACTCGAACTTAATGAATTAAAATCTCAATTAAAAGAATTAATTGATAAAAAGTATATTTGACCAAGTGTGTCTCCCTGGGGGGCACCTGTCATCTTCGTTAAGAAGAAGGATGGAACCATGCGACTTTGTATAGATTACTGTCAGTTAAATAAGATGACCATCAAAAATCGATATCCGTTGTTCCGCATAGATGATCTGTTTGATCAACTATGAGGAGCCACGGTGTTTTCAAAAATAGATTTAAGGTATAGATATCATCAAGTAAGAATTAAAGATGAAGACATCTTTAAGACATATTTCAGTACTAGATATGGTCATTACGAATTTGTCGTAATGCCATTCGGGCTTACTAATGCCCTAGCTGTCTTCATGTGTTTAATGAACAATGTTATGCATAAGTATTTAGATAAGTTAGTGGTCGTATTTATCTACGACATTCTAATATATTCAAAAATTAAAGAAGAACATAAAGAACATCTAAAAATTGTTTTGCAAGAGTTGCGAGATCATCAACTCTTCACAAAGTTTAGTAAATGTGACTTCTTCAAGGATAAGATTTAGTATTTAGGTCATGTGGTGACCAAGGAAGGAATTTCCATAGATCCTGAAAAGATAAGGGCAATCGAAGATTGGCCGGTTCCTAAGGATGTGATAGATGTTCGATCTTTCATGGGCATTACCGGTTACTGCCAGAGGTTCATTGAAGGTTTTTCGAGGATAGCAAATCCGATAACTTCCTTGCAGAAGAAAGGAAAGAAGTTCAACTAGAATCAGAAATATGAAGAAAGCTTTAAAAAGTTAAAAACTTTATTGACCAGTGCACCTATTTTAAGAATAGCTGATCCTAATAAAGAATTTGTAGTGTGCATTGACGCCTGCAATGATGGCTTAGGAGGTGTTTTGACTCAAGAAGGGCATGTTATTGCCTATGAATCTAGAAAGTTAAAAGTTCATGAAAATAATTATGCAACATATGATCTGGAATTAGCAGCTGTAATACATGCCTTAAAAATGTGGCGACATCATCTAATTGGCAGAAAATTTATTTGAATGACTGATAATAAAGGATTGAAGTATCCGTTAGATCAACCTAATCTAAATGGTAGACAAGCTAGGCAGTTAGCTTTCTTAAGCGAGTATGATTTTGAAATTCAGTATATAAAAGGTAAAGAAAATAAAGTTGCTGATGCATTAAGTAGGAATGCAAGGTTGAATTTTGCAGCAGCTATATTCAGTACCTATGTTTCAGACTTGGATGAACAGCTTAAAGAAGGAATAGAACAAGATGAAATTTACTAGAATTTGCAAGCTAAAGCTAAAGAAAATCCAACAGAAAAATTAATTAAAGGTTACAATTTAAATGAAAATAATTTTTACTGTATAAAGATAGAATGTATGTACCTAAAGTTAAGCATTTAATTCTGGATGAAATTCATAAAACACCATATTCAGGTCATCCAGGTTATCAAAAGACTATAACCATGTAAAGAAAAGAGTATTTCTGGCCAAATATGAAAACTGAAGTAGTAGAATATATTGCTAGATGTTTGGAATGTCAACATCTAAAAACTAAACATCAACACCTAGCTGGTTTGCTTCATCCATTTCCCATCCCTAGCTGGAAATGGGAGATAATTAGTCTAGATTTTATTATTGGGCTACCTAGCAATCAAAATCAGAATGATTCTATCATGGTAGTAGTTGACAAGTGAAGCAAAGCAACTCACTTTATACCTGTTAAAACTACTTATAAAGTTGCAAACTTAGATGATTTTTTCTAAAACATATTTTCCAATTGCATGGAGTACCAAAAGTCATAATCTCAAATAGAGATCCTAAGTTTACAGGAAACTTTTGGAAGTATTTGTTTAAAGGGTTAAACACCACATTAAATTTCAGTACTTCTTTCCATCATCAAACAAATGGACAAACTGAAAGGGTAAATCAGGTACTAGAATATCTATTAAGAATGTATGTGAAAGACCAACCAGGTAAATGGGAGGATTATTTACATCTGGTAGAATTTGCTTATAATAATAATTATCAGACATCAGCCAGATTTAGTCATTTTGAAATTTTATATGGATGGAAATGTAATACTCCTATCTCTTGGAGTAATCCAGTAGATAGATTGGTATTAGGTCCGGAACTGCTAAAAGAAATGGAAGAAATTGTAAAACAAGTGTAGGGAAATCTGAAAGTGGCACAGGATCGGAAGAAAAGTCAAGCAGAGTTAAAAAGAACTCCAAAGGAGTTGTAGGTAGGTGAACATGTGCTCATCAAGGTAAGGCCCAAAAAGAGCTCTCTGAGATTGGGGAGTTGTGCAAAATTGGCACCTCGTTATTGTGGTCCATTTGAAATTTTGTCTAGGATTGGACAAGTAGCTTATCAATTAGCATTACCACCACATTTAAGAGTACATAATGTTTTTCACATTTCTGTATTAAAGAAATATGTTCATGATGCTAATCATGTTGTTAACTGGAATGATGTATAGGTGGAACCAGAAGGAGATTTTCTGGTGGAACCGGACTGTATCCTCAGGCAGAGGGAGATCACACTTCGGAACCGCACCATTGGACAGGTAAAGGTGCAATGGAAGCACCTTAGTCCAGAGGAAGCCACCTGAAAATTGGAAAGTAATATGCGGGATGCATATCCAATTTTGTTCCAGGGGAATTCTAAGGATGAATAATAAATAACATCAAGGACAATGTTATGTTCTACGGGGGTGTGTATGTCACATGCCCCAATTTTTCAAAATAATATTATCTTATTTGATTTTATTCCAAGACATTATGTTAAATTTTTATGCTTAGTTGTAAATGATGACTCAGCAGAGTCAAGGATATTGAATGTAATTCTAAATATTTTAATTATAAATAAATAAAAGTGGAGACAACAGCTTGGGAGAGCTGTTAAAAAGAGTGTTACTGGTCAAGTTGGTGGAGGAGACTGGGTGGAGAGAGAATAGACAAGTGACAACATCCTCAAACACTTCCAATGTTGCAGGTGGCAACCTCCCTACATTTGGGGTCATGATCCCCCAAGAAAGTGGGATCAGAGCAGGTGGCTCAATTAATGACAACTAACCGAAAAAAGACCTAGGCAATCTTAATAAAAAATCCCATTGAAGAGAGCTGAGGCTGCTCATTCCCGGGGAGAATCATTCAGGTGAATGTACTTCAAAGGATTTCATTGGGAAGGGAATTTGTGGAAGGTGTTTGAGGGGTAAATTGTAGAAAGTGATCTAGTGTAGCTTTTTAACTGAAGGATCTTGCTGCTAACTGGAGAGTTAGTACTGAGTCATTGGACTAGTATTTTGTTGCTTGCTCCACCAGTTCTCAACCAAGGAGACTAGGAACAAGCTCGGGGGTCCTGAGAATATGTTGTTTGAGCGCTCTCCAGGAGTTGGTAGGGAGGAACGGCCTCCCAACACTGTTGTCATCTAGCTTAAAACAGGTTCTACAGTCTTTTATTTACTGTGTTAAAAATTTATATCTGAGAATGAATGATTAATGAATGATTACATGTTTTGTAGTGAAATGATAGAGCTTGTATCCCTTTAGTTATTTGAATATTGAATCTATAATTGATGAAAATAATCCTAACCTGTGTTTTTCCCTGTCTGGAATGGACGAGACCGTACTCTAGCACAGGCAGTTCATTATAAAATAGATGAAGGATATGATAGAAATATGGATTGAATAGAGTTATTTTGTATTTCAGAACAATGGAATAATTTATTTTTGTATTTAGATGTTTTCAGGAAAGAATATTAATCCGTCTAATTAATTTTATTGTTCAAACCAGAATATTGTAATAAGAATGCTAGCCAAGAAGTATTCCTAATACTTTACAGACAACAGGTTTATTTCTTTTAACAAGTTGATTATTGTAAATAGGTTATCGTTCTTATTCAAAACTGTATTTTGTAAAATTATACTATTAACCTGTAACATAGGTAAAATAATTAATTTAGATAAAACACTCATTTATTTTTGTGAAGAAAGAACAAGTTGTTTTACATAGTTTATTTTTGTTTGCACTACTTAACTACATCTACAAATGTTCACATTTCAAGTAGGGTAATACTGGTATAGTTATTTTTATAAATAAATTAATTACAACAATTCTAATATTGTAACAAGGAAACAATAACAAAACCTATCTATGTACTTATTTAAATAAAATAGACTGAATGCAATGGTAAATATTATTTATAAATGAACTAATTCATTTAAATAAACTAAACAAAGATTAATTATAAAAGAAAGTACAGGGTCGAAACCCTCATAGTATTAAACATTATAATTTATAGTATTAACATTGCAATTCATAGTAATAACATTGTAATTAAAAAACATACAAGCAATAAACCAAGGATTTGAATTATTTAGTATTCTGAACCTTCAAACTATAAAATATTATTACAGTCCTGTAAGGACAGAGAAAGATAACATTGGAATTGTAATAACTATATACCTGTAATAAACAATTAACTTAACATTTATTATTGAACTAAACCTACAGAATAATTGAAAGAAATTATTTCATACACAGGTCACTAACAGGATTAACCCTTGCTCGAATATCTGAGCTTATAAACAAATTATTATAATAGAAAGAAATAACAGAATAGGCTATAATAATACAATTTAATGCAAGATAAATTTAACAAGTAAAGATTTCTTTACATAGTCGAATAAGGGTAAGAACCCTAGTATACAAAATTACAGTAAGAGCATAAAAATAACTGAGTTTGAGCTCAATAGAGTTAAATATTTATGCTTAAACTTTAAATAGAGAATGGCTTGATAGGCCACAAAATTTATTTACGAAACTGTACACGAAAACAAGTAAAACAAAAATTACAAGTCACGGCATAAGCCGGAGAACCCTGCTGACAGCAAGGGTTTAGTAAAAAAATAAACAAGTAAACTGAGGAATAGTAACCATGAAGGGTCAATTGCAGGCCATAACTTCCAACCGAAAACTGCTCCATAAAGAACTGAACAAGCATGGATTGCCACGAGTTGACCAGGGCTTACCCGTAACCAGGGAGCCGGCCTTACTTGTTTGTACCAGCAGCAAAGAGAGATGTAAACCATTACTTGCAAGGATAAGAACCCATGACATTAAAATTATGCTTCATATTATAACTGAGTTAAGAGTAAGTTTAAGAACTATTTAAAAATAATTTTTCATACCTGGAAGCGAAGGTAATGTAGCCACCGAGAAATAGTAGCACCGCCACGAACGAGACAAAGAGCCAACCCTTCATTTTTTTGGTGACAAAGATGGTTTAAATGCATGCACAAACCATTGCTAGCAGCAGCAAGAAAAAGGTTGAGCAACGGCCAAGCAAGAAGCAGACGGTGAAGCTAGAGCTGTCACCACAATGCGAAGCATGAGAACCACACTCACGAAACCCTATGACGAAGACAGAGCCCCACAAAAGAAAATAACTTTGTAAAACTATCCCTACAGGCAGGCCATGGAGGAACGAACCAAAAAAAACTCATAGGCCAGGTCATAATCTTTAAGTCACGGCCCTCAACAACTCTTGCCAGGGTAAACTCACACTGCAAACCAGAGTTCGAGATTGAAGAAGACAACTGAATACTATAAACCAGGACGCGGAGCTCATGTTATTCATAGTACGGTAAGCATGGCAGCCATGAAAAATAGTTGCAGAGCGGCCCGAAGGCCCAAAATCCACGGAGGAGAATGACAAAGTTTTAGGGTTCACAAACCCTTATACTTCCAACACTTGGCCGAGGAGAAAACACGTGGTCACCTAAATATTCAACCATGTAGTGGGTCGACTATGTAGTTCCTGCATGCCAATCATTCACAATGATTTAATATATAATTCTCTACACATTATATAAATACTTTAACCATTCAAATGTTCCACGTTACCATAGAGGTCAACCTACGGTTGCATGGGCATAAACCATGAACCCTTAGATCATTGCCAAGGTTATCATATAGCCATCATTTAGTTCAGAACAATGGTGAATTCAAAGTATTTTTTATACAAAACCTTACACATAAACCAATCAATGGAATGGACTAATGTCTCATCCCTTTTCCATAACAAGTTATATT
Source organism: Pseudotsuga menziesii (assembly GCA_001517045.1). Lineage (NCBI taxonomy): Eukaryota > Viridiplantae > Streptophyta > Pinopsida > Pinales > Pinaceae > Pseudotsuga > Pseudotsuga menziesii. Next base: position 572,387 of record LPNX010706320.1, on the reverse strand, counting down.
GTAAACTTTATAATTGATATGTTTTTTCATATTAAGCCTTCGTTGACCATGAAATCGATGCAACCCTATAACCTAGATTCTTGCTCAAAATATTTTATGCATGGAATCTTTAGTTCTTCCTAATAGTTTATCCATTTATTCATAGCATCAATATTATAGTTACAAATGTTGATAAGCCTTGTGCTATTGTAACTAATTTTATGAAGAAAATCTTATGATACTTGGGAGATACTAATTAAAAGACTATTTCATCACCTAGCCAAACTATGATGTTTAATAAAGTATTCCTAATAGACTTTGCATAGCTAATCTTGTTGCCACCAACATTTATGTTGTGAGTTGATAATTTTATACGACATATTTTTAAATAGGATCATGAACTTTATAAATATTATTTGTTTATAACCAAAATTACTGGTAAACATGGATGTATTATAAACAAGATAGTTTATGTGTGTATTTGTGAGTATCATAGAAAAATATAGTTTTCAATGGGTGGCAAATACTAGGATGTTTGCTATGAATCCTTTACATAGCTCAAATCAACGAAGTTTACTAGCTTTTGGTTATTTACCCAACCATGACAAGTAGTATTAGTTTAACCATGTTTTTTATTAGTAACATAATTTTTTTTTAAACTATCTAGTACTTGCATGAGGTAATAAATCAATCTCTCTTGAATACTTTGACCTAAGTTAACTGTTGTGGCCGTTAGTATCTTAATTCAAGAGAAGTATTTTTTAAAAATAGGAAACTAAAGTGGAAAAATCCCACTAGACTCTAAGTCCTTAGGACTTTATATTTTACTCTAATTTTTAGAACCTTATAGGCAGTAATCTTCATTACAGAAGATGAATAAAAAGTAGTTGGTGATACTGTTATTATGAGTTGATAATGTATATTACTATTAGAACAATCATTATAGCATCACAAGTTATGCACTCTAAGTGAAAATAACTTACAACAAAGATCACAAGTTGGGAACCAGGGAAAGTAATTACTATTTCTATTTACATTTAAGAAAGAAACTCTTCTACATGTATATCGTTGACAAAAATAATTGAAGGAAACAACACTACTTGTTTTACCTCATAGAAGTAGATTGATATGTAATAGCTTATTTACCAAGCTTTTTATTTTTCAAATAGAAATATAGTTGGATGCTTTATGGAATTAAAGGCGTTACTCGATCATTCATAACTGTAAGAACAAGTAAGCTTTCTACGTTATCTTAAACGCTAAGTAAGCCCTCAAATCCAAGATAGTTCCACCTACTTGTCGCAAATTAAAACTCATCAACAAACTAAAAGAGGAGTTATTGCACAAGTTAAACCTAACCTTGTATCAAAAAGTACAACACTAAATTACTTCATTAAGATTAGGTATTAAATAATATGGTAACTGATTCTTTTATAGATAACTGTTAGCTGCTAGCAGACCGCATTCTCAGCATTTTATGTATTTTCAAAATTTTAAATTTTTATGAAAATTTGGGGTTTTGAAATTTTTTCATATTCTTGGCTATTAATTTTAGTTTCATTTCTTTCATGGGTAGAGCCCACGTATTACCAATGTGCAGATCTACATGTCCCTTTATTGAAGATACAATATACAAATATGTGGTACAACGACAACAATAGAAGGAAGGTAGATAATAATATCAAATTCTACATGCACAAAGATGCATCGAGTATAATGTTGTTAAAATCCCACACATAGAGCAAAGGCAATGCCAATCTATTGAGAAATTGTGAGGTTTAAGGCTAGACCTCATCACGTGCATGTGCAAGCATGGTGGGACCCACATGACCAGTGGCTTATAACTTGTTAGAAGTTAATTGCATAAGAGTTGAACACCATTATCTAAGAACGGTCATCAAAGAGGAATTTCATATCAAGGTACAACAAATATTGATAGATCTGTCAAAGTAGAATCCACAATAGGATGGCACATCCGGGAAACATGGAACTGGAGGTGATGTTGTCAACCCACCAAATTCCGATGATGATTGACAAGAATCTAGTATGATGCCAAATGATATAGTTCTAGGGGAAAATCATAATGCTATATCATCAACACAAATAGGGAAAAGGAAACATAAGGCATAGAAGCAAGTCACAGTTTAAGGTTTAACTAACGATGATGTTAACATCCTATTCAACAAGATGAGTGAAGTGGTGAAAGAAAATAGGAATATTATGAAGGAAAGTGTAACAGACCTACTGGATACTCTATGTAAAGTAGTAAAGGAAATCAAGATATCACCAACTCAACAAGGAGATGTGCAGCAGGAGGATACTAGGAAAGAGGAAGATGGGAGGCTCAAAGAAAGAGAAAAAGTAGTTGTCATCTATCACATACTAGATAGTTAAGCTACCACCACAGGAAATGCACTTTACATAGGATGAATTCAAAGAGAAAGTTCAATAGTCGGGATATGTTGATTTGAAGCTCTCAACCTTGTCCATGTTTACATAATATTCAGTAGAATGTTGCAAAAGAGATAAAGGCATGGGAAAAGTGGATCTATGATCTCATGAAGGGATATATGAACCAAAATGATTCCCTTAAAGAGAAATATATCAAGATTCAAAAAGAGAGGGATCAGTTGATCTAGGAGAAACAAAAGTTACATGAGGCTATTGCAGTTTTCTATCATGAAGTACTAGAAGTAGAGGTAGTTGAGGCATTGACTCCTCAAGTGAAATTGCTACAACTTAGGGGAGTCATAATGCGATTATGGGAAAAGGTTGGAGAATTAGAATCAAAGTTGGTACCAAGAACACCCCCTGAATTTTTCAAACAATGACAGATAGAATTACAAGAGGCCATTCAGAGTATAAATAAGTATGAATCTCAAGGTGCAAATATGAATGAATAAATATTACAGACTTGGGAATCATTTTTAGAAGGCCCTGAGCTTCAGGATATTACTACCAAGTTAGGAACACCCAAGGATAGAATAAAAAACCTACGGGGTATCCTAAATATTATGTTTCTAGTGGAAAGAATGGGAATATATTCAAAGAATAAGGCATTATAGGAAAAAATTAACCAACTAATATTTTAGTAGAAAAAGAGAATGGAATGGGTCGAAGAAATCCAAACAGAGGTTGAACAAGTTTTTGAAGTGATTAGCGGAGAAAACACAAAAATCATGAAGGAATTTGCATGGAATGTGGACCAAATTCAAGGGCACATCACTACACAATTTATTGAAGAAGTAAGAAATTAGTGATACAATGTTTAGTGATCAGTCGAGGTGGTGAACAAGGCATATGAAGAATTGTTTTACTAGTTGAAAGCATGAGTAGAACAAACCTAAAGTGGCTTGGGACGAGAAACATGTGAGTGTTGGGGGTCTCTTATCCCAAGGAAATTTTCACAATATTTGGGTCCCAATTTTGGAAAAATAATTTTCATATGAACGAGGCTACATTGAACTAGTCAACTCCAATGAAGCAAACGAGAATCAAGCTAGTTGGGCAGCTTGATGGTTTCAAGTCGTGAATTTGGTTAGGTGGTTAGATTTTTGTGTCCACTTACATTATTAAGTCCAAGTAGTATGTGTGGGGGTTAAGAGATATCAAATCCCTATAAATATGTAACGGGTTTAGATTTTTGGGGTTAGATTGTTGCTAAGATGTAGTTACACTTTTTGATGGTATTGTTTTCTAGAGTGGGCATACCTTTTGTTGTAATAGTCGAAGCATGAACTATGAGGAATTGATTTGAGAGAGTTTGATGGATGAGGTATATCTATAGGCTATGTGAACAAATCTATTGTAATAATTTGAGGAAGAGAATTACGCAGGTTGTGTGTGTAAACATGAAGTGTTTTTTTACCATGACTCTATAATAAGAAGAATGCTTCTGTGGTTTTTCCCATCTTGGGTTTCCACGTCAAAATATTTGGTGACTAATGTGATTATGATGTTGTATGTGATGATATTTTTCTTACTACTACGATGGGTGATAACTAAATGTGATTAATGAAGAATCTATGAATGATATGTATGTTGCATGACTTAGAATTGTGTATCGCATTTAGTTGATGTCACCTATTGAAGTGTATGGTTGGTTAAAGATCTAGTTTTATCAAATTCATGGTTGATATGTTGAATGTTAAGAATGTTGGTTATTTTCCTTTGTCATTGAAGAAACCAAATTATTGTGGTCCCCATAGGTACTTTGGGTGAGACCCCATTTGCTTCGCAAGTGTTGCCGAAAGGGCTAGACCCTTTCAGGCCAATATCTTGGGTTTTGTTGCTATGTATTTTGGGTGAAACTTGGTTGAGATAGAATTATTGAAACAAATGGTTTTGTTTCCAGGATCGTGATCTATGTCAGAGGGTAATATGGCATCTTTTAAATCCTAAGATCAAGGCTTGGGTTGATAAAAAAAACAAGGAGTTTTATACAGAGGAAAATAGAGATTCATGAATAACTTGGGAAAAATGGTTAGGTAACTATGTTTATTCAAACATTCATGAAATCCAATTTACTAGTTTCCCTACTTTATTGAATGAATGGTTGACAAGGTTAACCTACCAAAAAAAGTGTTTTCAAGGGGGTGAGCCTAACTTCTGGACACCAAAGTTATTTCAGCTGCTGAAAAGTATGAACAATAAGATTTCTTGTGTTGTTGGATTTTGGTTAGATATTATACTATAGGTTTACATTAATAAATTTAGTATTGACACTACAAAGTCTTATAGTTTAGTAGAAAAAGAGTTCTTTAAAGGACCAATAGGTAAGTTCCTAAAATCATTAAACATTTCGATTAGGATGTTGCTATGTAAAATGCCATTAGCATTGACATAAAAAGAGGAAATACTCACTTTCTACATAACAGAGACATTACATAGAGATTTATAAGGGTTTTGAATCCATACCAAAAGAGAAAGAGGGGATATATATTTCTAAAATGATGCTTCTTTCCAAATACCCAAACCATCAATCAACTTCTAATAACTTTTAGCTACAAGATATTTTGAGAAAGTATGGAGTTCATTTAAACCTCAAACTCCATGAGATCTTGGAAAATCACACTCTTCCATTTAATCCATACAATACATTTTCATCAAATATTCCATATAAAAAAAATGAAAAATTAACTTCCAAACAGAATCCAGAATTCCACACAGTATCCATGACATTATGATCCAATAAATAAGAGTATCCTCTAAAACAGATTTTGCAAGGACTAATCCCCCCACCTTAGATAACTAGCTAAAACTCTAATTATATATTCACTTTTCACACTTCCTAAAAATTTGATCCTAGTCTTTTTTTAGTAAGAGACCGAATTTACCAAAATCCAAGATAATTCAAGCCACTATCTAGGTATAAAGTAAAGAACGAGAGGATTGCTTAAAACCTAACCAAAATTATATCTCTACACCTTCACTAATAATGATAGACTTCCTTCATTTATCATTAATCTAATACCTGAACATAAGAGATTGAGGATATTTGATAGCGTTTTTAGGTCCCCAATAGAGAAATCACTTAATATTATGATGTCATCAATGAATAATATATGTGATAACCATAAAGAAACACCTATATTGAGACCTTTGTACTTGCTAGATTCTTTAGCTACATAAATATCCCTACTGAGACTATAGGCTACTGTCAGACAAAGAAAAATAGATAATGGAAAACCTTGTTTGATTATATGTTCATGTCTAAAAAAATTTGAAGCCACTCCATTAACCAGAATAAAAGGAAACAAAAGTAATACACCATATAATCCATTTCCTAAACGAATACTCAAAACCCAATTGAGTCAAGACAGTTCTAATAAAGTACCATCTAACCCTATCAGAGGCCTTCAAAAGGTCAATTTTAACAGCCACGCATTTAATATTTTTAGATCTAATTGAATGAAGAGCCTCTCAAGCCAAGCTATTTGCATCATGGATTTGTCTACATTTCCCCATTATGTCTGGAATCCTTTATCATTCTAAGAAAATCCAATCCCATAAGCTCATAATTACCAAGATAAAATTCTACTACAAAACCATCAAGAGTGAAACTTTTGTCCTTTTTGAACAAGCATAAGACATCCTCAATTTCCTTACTCGTAATTGCCTTCATTAAATTGACATTGTCTTCCTCATCTTCCATCTTAGGAAATAATTGAGAATTTATTACCACTTCATCTATATTATCAAATCTTTCATATTTGAAGATCCTATCAAAATGATTAGTCCCTACTTCTGCAATGTCTTGAAATCCAAAAACTTTCTTCCCTGAATCATTATTAATTTTCCAATAGGTATTAATATTATTTCTATGGTTAGAAAAAATGGTATTATCATCACCCTTATATAGAAAAAGAGCTTTGATTTTGAGTCTCCAATCAACTTCCCATAACAACACGACATCCCTCCTTTTCTTTATTAACTCTAAGAGAAATCACCTTGAATATTCTGCTAGTAAACACGTCCCTTCCACTTCAAACCAATCCTTGAAATCTATTTGTATTCTAGAAAATTCTTGATCTTTTCATTTCTTAATTTATGGGACAAATCTAAAGAAACAAATTTGGACCTTTAAAAATTATTCAATAATTGAACATCCACCAAATCCTGACTAGAATAATTACAAGATATCCACAAATATTTTATATTATTAACCACATCCTTGTATTTAAGAAAAAATGAATTGAAAATGAAAGGTGTAGAGGTTTTTAATCCAACAGAGGGAATTTCCATAAAAAATGGATGATGGTCTGATTCACCTCTAATACCTACCCACTAACAAAACCTATGAGCTTCACTAACTAGAAAATAATCCAAATTTTTATCAACTCTGGCTTCCCCCAATATTTTATTACTACAGGTAGGCTTAATTTTTCTTGGATCAATGTCCAAAATACCAGCAGAAAATAGTTTCTATATAAAGAAATTCAAACAAAACATATTTATGAGAAAAAGTGCCACAAATTTTAGAAAACCCTAAGGTAAAGTTTAGATCACCCCCTAGAACAATATTTTTCAAAGAAAACAAACTCATAGATAGAAAATTGTTCCAACATGGGACTTTATCATAATATGGACCATATACCTTCATAAATAAATGTCCTTTACCAGTTCTAAAGAGAATAACATTCTACCAAGAATAGAATCCATAGACTAAGGATTCTTTAGAAACATACCTTTAATTTTCCAACCCATGATCAAGCCATTAGAACCCCCTTTTGAATCAATGTAGTATAATTCCCATCCAAGTAGAAGATTATTTAAAGCCTTTATAATTTTATTACTTTCGCTCATCGTCTCTTGAAGAAATAGAACATATGGATTAACTAAATCTATAAACCTCTTAACAATTAATTTTTTAGAGGGATTAATTGGACCTCAATAATTCAAAGAGCATAATATCATTGAGTAACCTCATATTGGGATAACGCTGCTCTAAGCATCCCAAAAATGGATTTTTATGTTCCTATTGTTACCTCCCAAGAGGCGAATTCCTAAGCTTTACGGAAGAGATATTTTCTCCTTTTCCCTCCTGAGATATGCATATCAAGGTTCAACCCTAAATTTCTAGAACCACCCATGGGATTAGTCTCAAAAATACTTTTCTTAGAGAGAAGCTTAAGTTTATAATTACCAACTATTAATCTTGCACATTGATCTAGGAACTAAGAATCAATATCATCAAAGAATAATCAACAAATACTCATGAAATGGTGTTAATCAGAACCATAATGGTTTCCTCTCTGTATATTCAATAAAAACAATGAATGGTTACAATTCCAATGTTAAGCAATAGATTGAATCCATGAAGAATTTGAATACCTAAGGAGACAATTCGAATTCAGTGAGTGAGTCTAGCTTAACCGACTCTCAACCATTGGTTCACACTCAGTTAACCACTTGACCAAAACCCTAATTGACTCACCAAACCCTAACTGAAGTCGGAGTGCAATAAATGATTGAATCTCAACTAAAGGAGATCAAACACATGTCATAGCAAGCCAACCATCAAGTGCTAGTGCTCCATGACTTCAATGAACCCCGATGAGGTTAACTAAAGATGAACTAACCATCAAAAGTTGGTGGAGGCGCCTTGTTGACTCCAGATCATTAAATAATAATAAATAATCATTAAATAATATATTTAATGAGAGGAGGCGCCTTAACTGACTGGTTGAACTGATTGTAACCACCAGTTAGCAATTAGGTGCATTAATATCACTCAGATCACCCCTGGAGTGCTCCAGTTAACCTCCTTGACTGTAGGTAGGCGTGGGTGTGACTGGATGATGGCAATTAATGCTCCACTGATGTCAATTAATGTCAATTATACTTAGGATAGTGGTTTAACTAGGCTAGTTTGACCAAAAAGATTGTGTATGATGGTAAATGTCTCCAACACCCCCCCTTAAGCTATACTTAGGAAGAGTTAGAAAACATAGATGCATAAAAATGCTAGGGCCCTGGAAACAAAGGCCATAGGTCACCCTGTATAATAAATTAATTGTTTAATATAACCAAGGAAACAGGAAAACCTCATGGGAAAAATACCCCCCCTCAAACTAAGCAGTAAATCAAGAATTGGCTCTTCTATGCAGCAGTATCCTGATACTGTGCATGTGAACCTATGAATCCAAAATAAATTAATATGTCTGGAGGAATCTTCATCTTTGGAAGAAGAAAAATTCACTCAATTGAATAAAAACTATAAACAGCTGCACGGTGAAAATTGGACCCATGTATAGCAATTGAAATCATCTGAAGAGAGAGCAAAGGTTCTTGAGGATTCGAACCATGTGTGGAACACTCAAGAAACTGATATGTTGCAGCCTTGAACAGAAAACCATGAGTGGTAAAATCAGCCCCAATTTTAAGGAGCAAGTGTCCAAGCGGATGCAGAATGTCTTCCTCTTTACTAGTTCTGTGAGGAGATGAGCTTGTGACCAAAGGTAGAGAATCCCTGGGACTATGGAGAGCGAATGCTTGAGCTCCATAATATGATATAACTTTATAAATATATAATTATTCACAAAATAAAATATCAGCAACCTCATAAGAGGAAACTAACACCAAATCCCCATCAGCAAAATTGAAGAAGAACTGCGGTACTTGATTTTTCACACCAGAATTGGTGAGAGAAACTACAAGCATGACTGAAAGCTCTTGGATTTTAAAATATAAACAAAATAATATCATATCAGAATGTAAATCAGATATAAATAAGTTCACAACATATCCAAAACTATGAAAAGAAATCAAATCCCCAGCAGCAGTTTTGTAGGAGACTTGCGGTACTTGTTTCTTCACACAGTTGATGAGAACAGCTACAAGCAGTACTGAAGGTTTATGAACATGAAATTTTGAACCAAGAAATATCAGATAATATCCAAATAATATCATATCAGATCCAATAAGGTTCATATCAGATCCAAAATTATGGTCAACCGAGACGGTGGATGCACAGTTGTCTTTTTCTTCAAAATTCTGAATTTTGGTGCATGCAATCCTGCAATATTTTGCTGGAAGATATAGATCATGGGGAGAAAATGTGTCACTCTTATAATATGATATTTCTTCCAAAATATCCAATTTTTTACATATTTTCACACCAGTAGCAACATTAGAGGGAGAAAAATCAAATTTCTCTTCACTTTCGGAAGCAATTACTGGTAAATTTTGCACAGAATTCAAAGGAAAATCACCAGTGAATGTTTGCATGGAAGTGCAGCAGTATTTTTCTTCAATATCAGATATTAGAATGTCTTCTTCTGTTTCAGTAGTATAAGGATATGAGATATCATAGATCTCATGAACTTCTGGAGCATCAGGAGAAGGAGTCACTACATGGAGGCTTTCTTTAATTCGAATTGAATGTGTAGAAGATTCTGCTTCATCTTCATCTTGAACAACTTCATTAGAGAGAGTAGAGGCTAATAATTTTGAGTAAATAACTCTTGTGGTGCTGGATGTGATCTCCAAAGTACTATTATGATCCTCATTGTGCTTTCCAAAGGTTCTGTCCAATTTTGTCCAAACTTCCTTTGGGTATTCAACAGAACAAATAAGGTAGTACAAGCTAGGAGAAAGGGCGAGACCTATTGTTCCAAAATCTCTGTCATCGTCATTTAGCCAGTCATTCTCATTCTCATAAGACTCTTTTCCAAGGCAAATGGACACCTCATAGAGATCTCGTCTCTTCAGAGATGCAATCATATTCAACTTCCATTCCGAATAGCTTGTGAATGGGGTGAGAAGAGGGATTGATGAGTCCATTTGAAGTTGTACCTATTAAAACCTGCAAATCAAAACAAAAGAGGCACCGTAAGGTCAGATAGCCTGCACATTATAGGATTTCATCACACCCAGCATAGTCAATCAAGCAAGCTTGATAAACAAGTTCTTTACTTGGGGTATTGAGTGGTAAGCCTTGGCTTCTGGTGTAGTGCTGGATTTTTGAGCTATTGCTCAAATTTCATGGAGAAATATGTCAAAAAGCTTGTTTTTGAGAGATAGATCTTTTTCCCGCCATATGCTCTGATACCATATTAATATTGCACATTGATCTAGGAACTAAGAATCAATCTCATCAAAGAATAATCAACAAATACTCATGAAATGGTGTTAATCGAAACCAGAATGGTTTCCTCTCTGTATATTCAATAAAAACAATGAATGGTTACAATTCCAATGTCAAGCAATAGCTTGAATCCATGAAGAATTGGAATACCTAAGGAGACAATTCGAATTCAGTGAGTGAGTCTAGCTTAACTGACTCTCAACCATTGGTTCACACTCAATTAACCACTTGACCAAAACCCTAATTGACTCACCAAGCCCTAACTAAAGTCGGAGTGCAATAAATGATTGAATCTCAACTGAAGGAGATCAAACACATGTCATAGCAAGCCAACCATCAAGTGTTAGTGCTCCATGGCTTCAATGAACCCCAATGAGGTTAACTGAAGCTGAACTGACCATCAGAAGTTGGTGGAGGCGCCTTGTTGACTCCAGATCATTAAATAATAATAAATAATCATTAAATAATATATTTAATGAGAGGAGGCACCTTAACTGACTGGTTGAACTGATTGTAACCACCATTTAGCAATTAGGTGTGTTAATATCACTCAGATCAACCCCAGAGTGCTCCAGTTAGCCTCCTTGACTGTAGGAGAAGGCTAAGTTAGCCTCCTTTACTGTAGGTAGGCGTGGGTGTGACTGGATGATGGCAATTAATGCTCCATTGATGTCAATTAATGTCAATTATACTTAGGATAGTGGTTTAACTAGGCCAATTTGATCAAAAAGAGTGTGTATGATGGTAAATGTCTCCAACACCAACCATCCCAGGATTCAAAGACTTCTACAAGAACCCAAGAGAATCACTAAGATTTCAAATCTTAGGAAAGGAAATTGAATAAATATTCAAGAGTGGAGAAGCTAAGAAGTCTTTGAAATTCCCTAACTTATCATTAATGGAATATTCAAACCTAAGACAAATCAAAGATTGCATATGCTTAGCGGAGACACTTTCTCCAATAGAAGCTCCCAAATCTTCCCAAACTTCACAATCTTTAACCATGTTGACAAAGATTGGAGTAAATTTTGAATTGTTATCAACCTTCAAATAGTTTATCTCTAGATCTCCAACAGTAGTTCCTAATACTTCACACTATTCACAATATTTAACAATATTTACATAAACTAGCCTAAAAGCTTGATTATTTTCAACACTCTAATAGTCCATCACAAGTTCTATGATATTAATGTCTTCACAATTAAAAGGGATAGAGGAATTACCAATATCTTCATGCACCAATGGATCCAAGAAAATCCTATTCTTATTCTTTGGAGATTCTGGAGTCTTATAAAACCACATATTTCATTTAAAGGGGAGAGAATAGCAATCCACAAGATGACCATATCAGTGGCATGTGATACACTTGAACGGAATACATTGCTAATTGAGTGGTTGAACATGAGAAAAATTACCTAAATGCATAATGATTTTCTCAACTAACCCCTTTGAAAGATCAAGTATCGCCAAAAATATTCTAAGACCATATGACCAGAGATGAGATAGGAAATATTTGACTTAATAAAGTATCCAATAAAATTCCCAATGGCTTTGAATATATCAACAAACTAAAAATTTAATGGAAGATTCAGAATTTTTATCCAAATCGGGACAAGATCAAATCTCTCGAACTCCACATTAGAAAGAGAACACCACCTCTTTAGGAATAGAGCATTGGAATCTCAATGGCAAGTACCTTTGAAAATTCTTTCTACATCAGCCACTAAGGAAAATATAAAGGATAACCACCCTATTGAAAGAGAAAAATATGTTGGAACCTCTACAACAATATTACCCTAGGAACTGAAAACCGAATCCTTCAAACCATGTTCTCCAACCTTCCCCCCTGAAAAATTCCCAACCAGCGTTATTTCTAAATTTTCTACAACTTCATTCAAGTTGATTTCCTTCCCCATAACCATGTTTAGGGGTTATTTTTTACTTTTTAAATATTTCTTATTTCATTTAGTATCCCTGAAATTCTAAGGCTCTTTTACAAACATCCACAGTACAGAAAAACCTAGCTCTAAAAAGACTTATCTCTTGTCCGCACTAGAAGAAACGCTACCAATCAGTTTAGACAACTCTACAATAAAAGGTTTTTCCATATTACTGTAAAGAACATTAATACCAAAAATTTCCTCTTTAGGCTCTTGGGTCCCAAGAGAATCTTTATGAATCCCAAAACATATAATATTAGCATCAATACCTCTTGGAAAATATTTATTACCATCTAGAATTTCAAAAGGTGGAACTAATATTTTATCCCCGGTTGACGGTTGGGATCCTTCATTACTTTCATCTTGCATAGAACATATAGATTTTGTGTGTGTGTGTCTTAAAGTCATTTTATTTTATCTAACCTACACTTGCATATAAATTAGTGTACACTTGCATTCTCCATCCATTCCCATACCATGTGGACCATGTGGACACCCATTAAACAAACCTCCCCAACATCCAATTTATGAAAGAACTCATTTGAGTTATATTACTTGATAGGAATTACAGTAACATTGTATTTCGACACACACATATGAGCGTGTTCATCTTATATATTGCATTATATGTTTTAATATTGTGATGTTGTGTTTATGAATATTGTAAATTGTTGAATTCACTTTTTTAATTATATTGATATTAGGTTTATGAATCTTGTATATCTTTGATTTCATTTTTTTAATAAAATGGTATTTAATAAATGATTCATATCATATAAATGAATATGAAACTAATAAACTAGTAACAAATATAATGATTATACAACTAAAAAACAATATATCAATATACTACTATTTGATGGCAATTAATGATTAAATAAACCATTTACGATAAATAATGATTACAATGACTAAATATACTACCCATTGACAAAAAATAATACATTAAAAATATTAAATTTACAACCAACTTGATGACAATTAATGATTAAAATGACTAAATATACTACCAACAGACAAAAATTAGCTAATAAAAAATGGTTAAATATGCTATCAATTGACGCAATTTATGATTAAAATGAATAAATATACCACCAACTAATGGAAATTGGTTATTAAAAATGATTAAATATGCTACTATTTTAAGACAATTTGAATGATTAAAATTACTAAATATACTACTAATTGATGGCAATCAATGACTACAATGACTAACTAAACTACCAGTTAACAATAATTAATGACTAATTAACAGACAAATATACTGCCATTTGATAAATTAGAACAAGCAATAAATGAATATTTTTTTGTCATTAATTTAGTTGCATTATACATGATTGACAATAAAAAAAAAACTGCTTTCCTGATCAAAAGTAGTAATTTACATGTTGAATTTAGTAGCTTTTTAGTCATAAATTACACTTTATTCTACTAGTGAATGAATTATACCTACATGGTTTCACCAAACATAAGAGAGTGGCATGATGGAGGAGGTGTAAATATCTTGGAAAAGAGGAGGCCCCATATCTCAGCATTCATGAAGACACTGAGTTTTAAAAAATCCATGATGAGTATCATGAAGATGATGAGTATGATGAAGATGATGATGATGATATTGAAATGATGGGACCAATGCTTCAATGGGAAATGATGTAGGTGATATTGGTGGTATAAATCAAACATATTCGTCAAGGGGATGTGCACAGACCACAAGAAGTGCACATTCCTTCTCCATCCAAGGAGGTAGTCCCCTTCCAAAGAGCATTCCCAATAATGTAATCCATGGATTGTGAACAAAGTCTAGGGGAAGAAGGACAAGGTAGTACTCAACTTATTCATATTGATAATAGGCCTTTCATATTAGGGTTGGGAGATGATGTTAATAAATCAATGGGAGAGAGAAACAAGTTGCAAGATACATTTTATCAAATGCCTTTTGAAACACTCCAAAAAGATATTGTGAGGATACTATTTGAAACACTTCAAGGTCCTCTACTACTGATTTTCATCTTGGTTTTTCAACAAAGAGAAGCTACTTATGAACAAGAATGTCAGATTGTAGAATAATCCAAATAAATGGCATCTCTATTGATCAAAGTGTTGATTGATCTCATGTCCACCAAATCAAGCATGCCAAATGCACCTCCTTTGGCTCCAGTTGTCATTAGGATTGAATCCCCTAAAAGATAAGAAGGCTTGGTTGAGAAATTGGCATCAGAGAAGAGAGACTAAGTCCTTAAACATAGAGGAAGTCCTACAAGTCACCAGCTCCTTGAGAAAATTGTTCAGTCAATCAATAGAGGCCGAGAGGAGGAAAGTGGATAAGGAAAATCAAGACCAACCAAAAATAATGAAGTCCCTATTGGATACCACAAAAGCTGAGCAGGTTGACATGAACATTCATGAAGTTACATCACCTCTACCATGTCTCCTACAAATATTGAAATAGTATTGATAACCCCCACAAGAGGAAGATGAAAATTCTCTTGACCCTTTTCTCCATTCTTTGAATTGTAATCAAATATTATCTATTGTGGCCTTAGAAGGAACTTCTAGTGTAATTTTTGTTGGGAATATTATATGCTTTGCATGTAAATCAATGGGGAAATTCTATAGTCACTGGTATAGTAAAATAGATTTAATGGTGACAACCAATGGAAGTTTGGTCAGCCGACCAAATAAAATAGTTTTTTTGTCGAAGGTAAATGACTAGTTGGCGAGAAGTTGACAAAACAACCAAATTTCAAATGGACAAACGACCAAAGGTGAACCAGTTAAGTCGAATATAATAGAATAATTGAAAGTGGTTAGGAATTTATGGATTTTCATTATGAGTAGTTGGTTGATTACATCTATAAATAAGATGTAATGGATATGAATGGTGTACTATGGTAGTAGTAGTAGTGTGTAGCGTGATTATATAATGAAGTGTGATTTGTGGTCTAGAAAGTCATGATTGTCATAACACTTGTCTATTGAGTGTTTGATTAATATATGAGTTAATGATCAATGGTTTGTTGGTTTTCCTCCAAGAGAAAGGTTCCGAAGGTAATTTAGGTGCAATGTATTGATGTTGGTGTTTGCCATTGTCTTGTATTTAATGTGTTTAACTATATGAGTCAATTTGTAAACCTATTGTAATCGATATTAGGCCTAAAAATCGACATCACAACTATATTTGGATGTAGGGGGATGCATTTGTTACTAATAGTTTGGCTTGGTATTATATCTAGGGAATACTTATTAAAATGGGAGACTTTCTGAATCACTGATTCATTGTTAGAATGGATAACACGTCAAGAATTGAAATTGAAAATCTTAATGGGAATTTTTTTTATCTTTGGAAGATTAAAATGGAGGATCTCTTATGGATCAAGAGAAATGTATTGCAGACAATCGAGGTATGACTCCGGTCGGTGTGTCGAAGGAAGACTAGAAAAAACATTTATAGAAATGCAAGGATAACAATCCAAAATTGTTTAGCATAGTTTATATTATTGAATGTCTTAGAAGAAGACATTCCAAATAAGTTGTGCAAAAAATTGGGGAACTCATACCAGTCGAAATATTTGGTTAACAAGTTGTTTCTTTAGAAGAAGTTATATCTTTTGAGGAACACTGAAGGCGATTTAGTTAAATAGAACCTGAATTTGTTCAACATTGTTATCAATTAGTTGTTATCCATGGATATTAAAATGACTGAGTAAGATAAATGCATTATTCTAATGTATTCTTTGACAGATTCCTGGGATAACCTAGTTATGGTTATTGGAAGAAAAAATACCACATTGATTTTTGATGTTGTGGTCACATACCTATTGTTCGAGGAGATGATACGGAATAACATGGAAATTATGACTAATGATTCCTTAACAATATGAGATAGATCAGTAGATAGAGGAAAGGGTAAAAACCTCTAGTGGAAGATCAAATTTAAGGGGTAGATCTAAGACTAGATTCGTTTGTCCAATGATGAAAACATGTTGGTTATGTAGCAAAGTTTGGAATTATAGATGAAACTATAATTCAATGTCATTCAATAAACGACAAGGATTTTATGGAGTCTAGTCAAATTGTTGGCTTGATTCTCTGTCGACTCAGGTTCAGATCCCTTTTTCATCAACAAAACCCAAGATATTAGCCCAACATAGCAGAACTCCATCCGCAACACCTGCAACATAGATGAAGTATCACCCAATATATCTTATGGAACTACCAGAACCATGTTTCTACAATTATGAGGGGAATTTTCTTGTACATCATTATCCTGTCACTCGACCGAAACTAGGGAATAAACTTATGTATCATACATTCATTCAGGAATATAACATATTGATCCGTTGACATATATAATAATATGTAACATAAATCATTAACATTAACTAATATTGCATACGATCATATCATTAGATGTGTAACATATATAGATAAGTTCATTCATAACAGATCAGCTCGACATGTTCAGATCAGCTCATTCACAACAGATATGCATTCGACATAAATGTAGAGATTAAAGACACACATAATATATATTTAACGTGGAAACCCATCCAGGGAAAACCAAAAAGGTTCTCTTCATCTAGCATGAGAAACAGTTTAGCACCTTTGGTCTACACACACATATTATAGACTCCTATTTTTATATTCCTTACAATTCATGTATTCTTCTCTCATCTCATGCTCTCCGGTTTTGGTCTCTATCTCTTTTCTTGCTCTTTTTCTTCTATTATTAATCGTAGTATATGAATATGCCTCTCTGATTGAGTGATATGATGATCCACACAAATCTCATATCGATGCTTTATGCTTTTACACTTCTTGATTTAATTGTCAACTGACTCTCAACTGCAAGTCAATAGGTTACCTTTCTAATTTAACCCATCCCATTAAATCTAAAAATAGGCACTATCAGCCCAAATTGCAATCATAGTTTATTTTCTAAATCAAACTACCAGTCCAACTAGATCTTTACCAAAAATAGGTCAAAATCCTCGTCTCAAACCTCTTTCTTCCTCTTTTGTCGCGGCTCCTTCTGTCATGGTCTTTGCTTGTCTTGTGACTAGAATCTTCATCTTTCTGAGCATTATTCTTGTTATATTTTCTCATCTTTTCCCAGGGACAACAGACCCCCAACACTCACCTATGGCTCATCCCTAGCCACATTAGTATGAAATATCAGTAAGCGTGCCCTTTCTCTGAAAATTTTGAAATATTTTCACGACCTATTTTGTTTCTTGCCGCACTTCTTCTTGTATTGTCTTTGGCTTTTCCACAAGTTAGAAAATCATATGTTCTGAATTTGTCATTCCTATCGAGCCCAAATGTTGTCGCACCTTCTCATGAATAGGTTGAATAATACCTTTAACATTTTCTACTTCCTCCTATACATCTATGACATGATCTTCTTTTCTACTCTTTTGTTCACAATCTAGTTACTTGTTGTTGTAATTTCTTAAGATCGAATATCTTGGTCATATTTTCTATTGTGGGAATATTCTTCAATTCATTCTTTAGATGATTAAATTTTTCTTAAGAAATATTCAACTGCTTTCTCACTTGTTTGATCTGTATCATTGATCAAGGATTCCCATGACTGAGAAATGTGTTCTACCGCTTTATCACATAGTACTTATTCCTCTTCAAAAAATTTCAAAGACTCAGTTTTTTCCTTCCTTCGCTCTTCTAGTACCTATGGTGGTGTACTAGGTGTCATCTTTGATTATAACTCCACAACTTACTTGCAGAGGTTCTCAGAGAACTCGCCTTGTTGGAAAATGTTTTCTTCTAAGAACATCTCAGGTGTGATCCCTTCATCCATGAATTTTCTACAAGTGAGTGTGGCAACTTCTTCCAATGGTTTCTTATCATCCTTCCAGGTATTTTGTTTATTATCAAACTCCTTGATTGTTTGCTTCAGTGACAAAATGGTTTTCTTTGATGTCTTCATCTGTCCAAATATCATCCTCTCTCTTGTTTTCATGTCTTCAACTGCAACATGTTGAATAGCATGCAGTTGATACATTGGCACTGCAAAAAAATTTAAAGCCACATGGCCAAAATCCTTGACCATGATATTGAGCTCCAACATTTCTAGGTCAATTGCTTGACGAACTACTTGAATCTTTGTTTGTCTGTTCATCGACGATGTCTTGATAGGTCTCTCTTCATATGGACCATCTTGTTCCTATGACATAGTCAAATATGGTGCTTGGTTGATTGCTACTCTAACATGTTTTACTGCAGTACAAAGTATATGTAGTAAATTGGTAATGTTGCTTACCAATTCCATGTGTCTCTCATATATCTTTTTGAATCTTTGGTTTGTGACTTCTTCCTTGAAATTTTAAATTAGGTTATAATCATCATTTGTAATACCAACGATTTGAGATGATATGTTGGCATTCCTCTTCTTACGACTCTTGTTGTGATTTTTTGAATGTTTTCCCTTATCTACCAACTCTGGATCTGTTAAGGTTGCATAGGATTCATATTTATTGTTCGAGGGAGATCTTTGTGGTTTATCTTAAGGTGGTGGATATCCTCCTTAATTTCCATTCCTCTTGTACAATGGGTCATCCTATCATGATTCACTTATTGCAGAGATTTTCTCCTCTATGACAAGTACTCTCCGTTATTCAGGCAATTCCTGAATAATGGTATCAATTTCTTTAGTGGATAGCTATACTACGTCACTAACCATTGGTTTTTGGGGTCAAGTTGGAGCTACAAAAATATATGGTGTGCCCGGATCAAAAATATTATAATGCTTTGAAACCATTTTATGACTTCCTCTATTATTTTGGTCTTCTTCTTACTGGAATATCTAAGGGCCTCTCCTAGAAAATAAAATTCCACATTGTTGTCTCTTTATCATTGTCGACTCTCCTTATCAAACTAGAGATTCTAGTATCTGGCTCCTCAGCACGACATAGGGACATATACCCCTTGGTATTTTGGTGGTTCCTCCCATGCAACAAATGAAATTAGAATTAAAAGACATGAATAATTAAAGGGGTTACCTTTATCTTTTGCATCTGCAGCATTGTATACTAAATCATTCAACAAATATGTTTCCCAGTTCATATGGACATTAGTTGTGCATTGCTCTTCTACAATGATTGTACCAGTTGTACACTGGTTCATTTGCATCTTTTGCATCATATTTCTAGATAATACCTTGGATGAAAATCGGAAAACAATGTCTTTGATAGAGGCAATGGAAAATCCTCTCTTATCCCTCGACAGATTGTGCTTTTCCTTCATTCCGTTGACTATAACTGTATCATGGTCCTTCCCGGTGAAGAAGGGAGTTGGGTTGAGTCCTGTAAGAGGAAATCCCATAGTGGATTTTATGATCTCAACATCCACTTATATTTTCTTGTCGATCCATAGGCACCCTCCATGAGAAAACAATGACAATTGCTTCACACATGCATTGACTTATTCTATTGGAGAAAAATGTGGCATGTGCATCGACGGCATTAGTCTAGATTTATGTAATCCTCTTACCCACTCCATCAAGAATATGTGAATGGGTCCATCCTCAATTTATCTGACAATCGTCATATATCTTTTCATTTCAAGTTCTTGGAACTTCCGAAGGTCATGGTCGATGAATGCCATTTTCTTCAAGTTGGGTATAATGTTCATTGTCACCCGAAGTCCTTTTGGTACGGCTGGTAATACTAATTGATACTTTTAATTCTTTTCCATATTAACCTTTGGTACTTATACTGGTCTCGATGGAACATAATTGGGTAAAAATATACCTGAAGCATCTCATGTTGCTTCGATATCAGTCGAAGGTGCTATCATGCCTGGTTTGTGGCTAGTTCCAATAAGTTTCCTTCTTGAAGGGTTGGGCATGTCAAGACATAAAAAAAATTTGGAATCACTGATGACTATGAAATAGCTTCTGGATGTTCTTCAATGATGGCTGTAGGTGATGGAATCTCAACGCCTAATTCTTGGACAGTACTTGTGATCGAGACAGAAATAACCATTCTCTATGAAAATAGCTTCAGATCAAACAGTTACAGAAATATAGTTTGGCAGATAATTTAGTCCCTTATATGCAATGAAATGATGAAGCTTCAGCACGAAGATTATTTATATCAACAGGTTCAATTAGTGATTCACTCACATGATCTTGCAATAAATGGAAAGGTGGAAGCAAATTTTGTCACATGGAGCAATATTTCTAATCATTTCAAGGAAACTACCAACCAAGCCATCACTTCATTTGTCAATTCAATTGTATTTATTATGCATTAATGGTAGACTAACCAAAAAACATGAAATAAAAATATCTTGTTACTTCACATTAGCTATCATCCAAATGTCGTTTGCGACCAAAATCCATCATACGACTACAATTATTCTTTTGCAATAGGCATATAGCCTGCGATTGACTTCTTCTTTTGAGATAAATAAATATTCTATGACACAATTATTTTCTTGCAAGAGGAATATATCCCATGACAACAATTTCACATTTTTCAAAACACTCACAAACTTACAACACTCATAATATTGCGACAAAAACACTCATAATCTTTGTGAAATCAACACTCATAAGCTTTGTGAAATTAACACTCACAAACATTTTTTTTACTTTTATCTTCTCTTTTTGAACTATCAATCGAACAAAGTGCAGTATCTTGGTAAATATTTAGCTGAATTCCATTCAATAACCCTTTGAAAGTTGTACAATCTAATATATACAATTGTATTTCTCCTCCTTCAGTGATCTCAAGGACAATGTATGATCCTATCCAATGTGTTCAAATATTTTTCAGGATGCTTAAAATACTTACCATCATAGAGGGGAACAAGATCTCCAATATGAAACTACTTATGCTTGATATGTCAGTCATGCCAGCTTTCTGTCTCTCCTTCTCCACATTTTGATGATATCCTATGACGAATCGATCTTCTTCTAATTGTACAATTTGCAGCAATATTTCTTCGATTGCATAAACATCATTCATTTCAATAATTGTAGTTATTCTTAGTATGGGTAAACAATATATTCCATCGGCATAACAACCTCTTGCCCATAAACCAGTTGAAATGGTGTTTGGTCTGTCAACTTTTATATGTGGTGTGATAATCCCATAATACTACAGGTATTTTCTGATCCCAATCCTCTCTTTGTACATTATATATCATCATCAAGGAGTTCTCCAGAATCTTTTTGAATGCCTCCACAACACCATTTTCTTGTGGGAAATACGATGTTGTCTTATGGTGCTAAATTTTAAATTATTCATTTAATTTGTCAATCATCTAATTGAAAAAATGTGTTACTTGAAAACTTATCAAAATATTTGGACATCCAAATCGGTATACTACCTGATCGAATAGAAATATTCTAGCAGTCGCAGTTGTACAATCCTTCACTGGTGCTACTTCAACCCATATTGTCAAGTTATATGTCACAGTGATAATGTAACGTGCACCTGCTATTTTTCTTGGTGGATTAATAGGTCCCACAAAATCAAAATCCCATTTTTCAAATGCTTGTAAAGTCACCTAAGGTACTAGCATCATTTAATCTCATCACGATGGTTTTCCAATTCTTTGGCAGATATCATAGTTATGAAAATAATCTCTAGCATCTGCATGTAAAGTATGCCACCATAATCAAGCTTGTAGTATCTTACAGACTGTTTCATTTCCTGCATAATGGCATCCTACTACTCCAACATGTGCTTAATTCAATACCATTGATCGTTTATGTTCCAAGACACAGCGATGAAGGCTTTCATCTGGTCCCATTTTATATAATTGTCCTACAATCAATTGGAAGTATGTGGCTTTTACAACTAGTTGTTTCTTCTGTGTAGTATTGAATCCTTCTAATGCATATCTCATACTTAAGAATTGTATAATATCTCTATAGTGATCATCAAACATATTGAATGTAAATAGTTGTGTGTTAGGAAGACTATTGTTGAGACTACAAGGATCTTATCCACTTTCTAGTCTCGACAAATGGTTTGGTTCTAAATTCAGTCGATCTGATTTAACAATAATCTAAAAGTCAAATTCTTAGAAGAGCAGAATCCATCGACAAATCCTCCCCCCCAACATTGTCTTATTCACCAAATATTCCAACACAAAATAATCTGTATACATCTTGAAATGTCCTCCCAGCAAATAGTGTCAAAATTTTTGAAGAGCATATACCATAGCTATTCCTTCTCTTTCAGTCATGGTATAGTTCTTCTTGGTCATTCACAGTTTTATTTTGGAAAATGTGATGGGATTATTAACAGAACCTTCTCCTAGTTGTGCAAGTACAACACCCAACATGATAGATGACGCTTTGACATGTACATGAAACTCTTTCTTCCAGTCTGAAAATACTAATATGGGTGTTGTAACCATCTTGTTTTTAAGGACATATAGACTCTCTTGACTATGTTCACTCCACTGAAACTTTACATCCTTCTTCGACAATTTCTCCATAGGGGTAGTCACTTATGCATAACCTATGATAAATTTCTGATAGTACCCCATATGTCCAAAATTAGTTCTTAACTATTTTACTGTCGAGGTTGTGAATTCGACAATAATCATGACCTTTGCAAGGTCCATCAGTATTCCATCGTGACAAACCACATGACCCAACCAGATTCTGCAAGGAGAAAAAATGCATTTCTTCATATTAAGGAAAATTTGGAACTGTCAACAACATTCCAGCATCATTCTAAGACTCTCAATATGATATTTTATTATCCATGTCATCATTTGTTAGCCAATGAAATTGATTTAATGCAATAAATATCGGATCAGTTGGAGAAGCATTAGTTGCTATTGATCGGATTCATGGGAAGCTTTAGAGAATCGAAAAAACCAACTCCATGAAGCATCAATGTGCAAATGCGCAAGAATTACAAAATTTTTGCAATGGGTAGGCATTGAGGTATGCGATATTCCTGCCTATGAAGGTTTTCCTAACTTTGAATATTTTTCTATAGAATTTGAATAGAAAGTAACAGAACATCAATGCTTGTTATCCCTATACTTTTTATTGAAGGATACATCCTAAAATGGTGGGTTGCAAACAAGAAGACTATTTCAGAATGGTCGTAATGCCAAAGACTTTTGGAAGTCCGGTTTGGATAAAAGATGCTCTATATTGGTCCAAAATATACAGGACTGAATAATCCTATTGAACACATTGAACATTTTTGCATCAAAAGGGAGACATTACCGTGACATGAATGGGTCCAATAGTTTATACATACTTTGTACATGATACCAAGAAACTAGTATACGTTGGTCGAGCTGTGACAAGGAACAATTGAATTGGAAGAGTTAGCTACCAGTTTCAAACATACATTTGAATTTGATGATGATCATCCTTCAATTGATGCTTCTTTACACGTAATAAATACTATTATCTTTAAATATATTCCTATGTTGATGGAAAATTACCATCAGAGCAAAGTGACAATCTAGTATTGGATGGAATGCTACAACGTAACAAGAGAACAAGATGTTGATGATCCATGTAATAAATATTCTGGAGTCTGAAGGTAATCACGTGGTGGAAGGATCATGTGTATCAAGCGATAAGTTTATGGATCCTTTGAAATTAAATAAAATGAATATCAGTTCTCTAGAGAACCCAAAGTTTGTTAATATTGGAGACTACAGGGATGATGAGACTGTTAGAAATATTATAGAGATACTACATGAGTTTTTGGATCTGTTCCTTACTAAATTTTCAGAAATGAAGAGAATCATTGGAGATATGGGAGAAATGGAGATTGCCTTGAATCTCAGCATAAATACTGTCAAACACCGACTATATCGACTTAATCCAAGGTACAAAGAAAATGTTAAAACAAAGTTAGAATGAATGTTAGATGTAGGCATTATAGAACCTATTGAAGAATATGAATGGATTAGCTATCTGGTAGTACAAGATAAGAAAATTGCTTGTGAATTGCATATATGCTTCGACCTAAGGAAGCTAAATGATGCCTTCTTGCATGACCCATTTTCGGCGCCATTTACAGATGAAGAATTGGAGAGTGTCGAGGGATAAGAAGTGTATTCATTTACCGATGGGTTCTCTAGTTACCATCAAATATGTATTTCAAAGGAAGATCGACACAAAACAATCTTTGCAACAAAGTGGGAATGCTTCCAGCATACAATAATGCTTTTTGGACTCAAGAATGCTCCTGCCACCATTTGTACATTAGTTGTATTTGATTTTAAATATTTTATTCAAGTTCCTTGAATTTTACTTTGATGACTATATGGTATTTGGGATAATAAAATATCATATTGAGAGTCTTATAATGATGTTGGAATGTTGTCGACAGTTCCAAATTTTCCTTAATTTGAATAAATGCATTTTTGTTCTCCTTGCGGAATCTTGTTGGGTCATGTGGTTTGTCGCAATGGAATACTGATGGATTCTGCAAAGGTCATGATTATTTTCAAATTCACATCCTTAATAGTAAAATAGTTAAGAGGTACTTTGGGACATATGGGGTGCTATCAAAAAATTATCATAAGTTATGCATAAGTGACTTCCCCTATGAAAAAATTGTCGAATAAGTATGTAAAGTTTCAGTGGGGCATCGGGGCCCGTCAAAAGTATGCCGAGTGGGTACTCATTGGATGCGGAATTTAATTATGTATCTAATGAGCTCTCCCAATCGAAATTTGAGTAAAAACATAGGGAGATATGTCAAAAATACAAACAAAAAGTAGTTTTTCTTTTCTTCCTCCAAAATTAATAAATATTATTTTATTATTTTAACTATTATTTTATTAATTTTCTTAGGAGGCCCATTTTGAGTTGAAATTTCCTCTAATAGTTTTCCATCAGTCATCAAATTCACATAATTATCCGTAATATAGATGATATTGTAGATATGGTCCAGATATCCACTTGTCCTTCATTATTTAACTACTCGACATACCTTTGTCCTTCTAGAGGATCAAGCAATGTGGCCACCCTTAGATCTTCATCCTCAAACGCTAATATCCTCTTCTTAATATTAATAATAGTTTGGATATCAATTTCCTAGATGATCCCTAGAAGCACAGGATATGGATTTGTATGATCAACAAAATCTATCACTTTATTCATAAGCCTTCAGTCCTTCTATCTTGACAAGAACCTATTTCAGTCGAACAATAGTAAATACCTTTGATTAATTCACTAATATTAACTGGACAAGAGACCATAGGGGTTTTGGATTTCCCATACTTTCCCATTTCTGTTTAGTAATAATGTTAACATCAGAACCCAAGTACAGAATAATATAATACATGTAGTAATCTCCTATATAGGTGGTCATTTTTAGTTCATGACCAGTTTTCAATCTTTTTCCAATGTGGTTAGCTCTCTTTTCTGATCGCACATCTACTTGAGGTTCTTCTATTAAAGTTGTCATTTCTACTACAACAAATTTATCTACTATTAATGCTAAAAAAAATTAAATAATTCTTTCAGTTTACTCACCATTTATGTTGGTTTCTTTTGAAATAGTTATTCAAATATGTGAGGCATGTCCAATATTGGTTCTTCATTTGGTACAACACTAGAAGTCAATGCTCAATTTCCATAGACGAACTCATGTCGAGCATCCAAGAATACCTCCTTATCCTTCTTAACATCAAAGGGAATCTTATTTTTTTTGTTTCGGTCACACTCTCAGTTTTCCATATGGTGCTTCTTGATCTTCTTTAGTCGTAGCACCTCCTCTTGTCACAATGCAATATTAGGTTCCCTTGGTTCAACATAAATCTTCTATAGGTTTGGATTAGAATTCGGTGGTGGGTTATGGTTTCCCATTTTTCTATCCTGCTATTGACTCTATCCTGTCAACAGGGGTTCACTCCATGGGTATGTCGGCACCCATCGACACAAAATCCCTAAACATCATCCCACACAGGTTTTATCCTATCCAGAAACACCTGGGAGCAGGTGCAGTATCACCCAAGATGTGTGAGGGAGGGTTGTAGGAACCAATTTTATGCAAAGGGAAGAGGACTTCTACACTACCATTTATCCTATCGTAATATAGACCAGAGATCCAGGGTTTTACTTACACTACTACTCATATCAACGCATTCTCACTTGCTCAAATTCAAAGCAACAAAGACACATCATTATCATCATTCACACCATAAATATTTCAGCATATAATATGTTAGAATAATAAACCCATAGTTACCTACCTTAGACATTAATTAAGTCATTTTTTTCTTATTACCTAGTCTCCTATATTCCACTCTATGCTAGTTGCCTTCTACATGTCATAGAAGTCAACACTTGATAAAAAATGAGTCATGAAGTGCTTGGGAAACATCCTGGAAACCATATTTAGCACATTTTCTTTATTCCAAATCCTCCAAAGTGTATATATTCTTTTTCTGTAAAGCTACCTATTTTATTGAGAATTAAGGCAAAAGGGAAACCTAGACTAGGTGTAGTTGACTTTTTTTTTGCCCACATCATCCTCCATCCTTTTCTCCTAATAAAAGAATGTATGATTTTTCTTTCCATCCCTTATTATATTTCCTACTTGAATTTTCCAATTTGTGAGCATCCTAGTGTATTTGGAAACTGCTTTATGCACCTATGGGGGATTTGGCTAGATTTAGTAAGCCTATTTTTTGACTATTTCGAACGGAATCCTTATGCATTCGAATTTATCATGTAATTATATATTAAAACAGTCTATTACTTCACAAGGTTGTCTATTGTACACTTATTCAATACATATTAGTGTTATGCTCCAATTTCAGTCTCCTTTGATGTTAATTTTGCATGTTTGATTAGCAATTTTGTGAGTGTAATTGTTCTATCACTTGGGTTCAATTTCCACATGGTATTAGAGCCTTTGTAGATCAATTTCTCTCCTTCCATATTGCTATTGTAGGTTCGACCTCTTTACTGGGATCATATTCTATTGACTGAAGGGCACAATTTTTGAGCTATGGACCAATATCAGAAGATCATCTTGACTCCATTTAATTTCTTTGAATGGAAAGATGAGATGGAGATATTGTTGAGAGTGAAAGGTCTCTACAGGGTTAATATGACAACTGAGGTAGAGCCCAATGCAGGTGCAGAGAAAATAAAATGGCACAACAGGAGGGATGAGGCCTATGGTCTTTTGTGTCTGAGCATTTCAAGAGACCTCCTCTTCCATCTTGATGGATTGACATCACCTAATGAATTGTGGGAGAAGATTGTAGATATTTTTGGTAAGACAGATGAGATGAGAGGACATCAAATCAAGAATGAGCTGATATCCTTGAGTCCCAGCAGCTTCAAATCCTTGCAACTCTACTTTTCCAAGTTTAAAGCCCTTGTTTTGCAGCTAAAATAGTGTGGGATTGAAAAGAAGGAGGAGCAACTAGTTTTGGCTATACTCTTTAAGCTTGAAATTGACTATTCAGTGTTTTTTTCAACCTTCCATGCCACCAAGTTGACATCTCAAGCTTGGAAGATTCCTAAGCTTGCAGATTTCATGGAATCCCTCACACAGGAATAAGATACATTGGTGATGATGGGCACCATCAAACCTTCCAAATACCAATCTTTGGTTTTTGGAGATTCAAGGGTGGATTCAAAAAGAAATAAAAAATCTAAAAAGACACCTGAGAAAAAGAGAGACAAGAACAAGTCTCAAGAGGAGCCCCAAGGCTCAAGAAGAACTTCCAGAAGAAGAAGAACAAAGGAGAAATGAGCAAGTGTGCATACTGCAGTAAGGGCTATCATCTTGAAAGCTCTTGTATGAAGAAGAAAATTGTCATGTTGACCCAACTCATGGAGAAGAATAACATATCCCTTCCTGATTTCTCAAAGAAGAGGGAAGGATGATCAAATTCAGAGGACAGAGAGAGAGTACATGCTTTGGTTGTTGGCACATCAAGCTCATCGAGCTTCATCATAGACTTTGGATCTTTTGGACATATGGTTTCAACAAAAGAGGCATTCTCCTCTCTTGACATGTTGAAAGGTCCACCAACAGTTTTGGGAGATGACCTTCTCACTGACAGTTTGGGGAAAGGAAGGATTGATCTTGACCATGGTAAGTTCAATAATGTGTTTATGTTCCAGGTCTTGCATCTAATCTCTTATCAGTGTATCAGATGACTCACATAGGGTCTCTAAAGAAGGTCATATTCTCCCCTGATGATGTTGAAATCATGGAGATTTCGAATGGTAAAGTCATAGCAAAAGGTGTTGTTGATCACAATTCGAAGGTATACATGTTTTCCGATTTTCTACCCTACTCAAACCCCTCTGCTCTTTTCATTCATGCTAATGAGGAAAGCAAGATTTGGCATGAAATATTTGGCCATATTAACTACAAGTATCTTTCTGATTTTAGTGAAAACAATATGGTCATAGGGTTACCAAAGATCAAGTTTTCCGAGGGAGTTTGTCAAGGTTGTATCCTAGGAAAACACCCAGAGCACAAATTTGAGAGAGCTAGTCATGAGAGAACCTCTGCACCTCTTGAGTTGATCCAGAGTGACATTTCTGGTCCATTTCCTCATATGTCCATGAGTGAAGCCAAATATGCACTGACATTCATAGATTACTTTTCCAGGTATTGTTGGGTTTACTTCCTAAAGCATAAGTCTGAAGTTTTTGACCTCTTCAAAGTCTTTAAAGCCTTGGTTGGAAACAGTCTGGGAGGAAACTCAAGATCCTCAGATATGACAATGGTGGTGAGTATGTCAAGTTTGAGTTCATTTAGTATTGTAAAGATGTAGGTATTCAGGTGCAGCATTCAATCCCTTACACACCACAGCAAAATGGTGTTGCTGAGAGAAAGAACATGTCACTGAAGAAGATGGCAACCTATATGATGGAGGCTAAGAATTTGCCACCAAAGTTTTGGGCCAAAGCTATAAAATATGCATTCTACATATATAATAGGGTGCCTCATAATTAGCTTGATGGTATGACTCCTTTTGAAGCTTGGTGTGGGCACAAGCCAGATGTGACCCATTTTAGGATTTTTGGCTCAAAGGCTTGGGCTAGAATTCCAACTGAAAAGAGAAAGGCTTTGCAACCCAAAAGCCAAGAGTGCCTATTTGTTAGGAATTATAAAGATTCAAAAGGGTACAAGCTGATCAATGTGAGCACTAACAAATATTTCATTGAAATAAGTGTTCAGTTCCAAGAAGAGCCTTTAGTAGCAGTTGAAGTTGGAGAGTCTTCTTCACCACCAGATCCATTATGATGGAGGCTAAGACTTTGCCACCAAATTTTTGGGCCAAAGCTATAAAATATGCATCCTACATCTATAATAGGGTGCCTCATAATTAGCTTGATGGTATGACTCCTTTTGAATCTTGGTGTGGGCACAAGCCAGATGTGACCCATTTTAGGATTTTTGGCTCAAAGGCTTGGGCTAGAATTCCAACTGAAAAGAGAAAGGCTTTGCAACCAAAAGCCAAGAGTGCCTATTTGTTGGGAATTCTAAATATTCAAAAGGGTATAAGCTGATAAATGTGAGCACTAACAAATATTTCATTGAAATAAGTGTTCAGTTCCAAGAAGAGCCTTTAGTAGCAGTTGAAGTTGGAGAGTCTTCTTCACCACCAGATCCATCAATTGTAAGTGGAGAGACTAATGAGTTTTCTGATTATGATATGTCTGATAATGATGATTTTATTTCAGATCCTAACAGTCCTGCAAGACCAAAATGGGTAGAAAATACTATTCATGTAGCTGGGGAACTAGCTGGAAATCCTAGTGACACTAGGAGGACTAGAACTCAGTTTGAGAGTGCCCTATGTATGAAAGATACCTTATTTGCTGAGAAGTGATATATGATGATTGAATCATATCCACATGCATATGAATATGTAACACATGATCTAAGATGGCAAACATCCATGAAAGAAGAATTCAGCTCGCTCCAGAAGATCAACACTTGGGAACTGGTTGATCTTCCCCCAAGGAGGAAGCTAGTTCAATGTAAGTAGGTTTTCAAGACTAAGTTTTATGCTGATGGTTCACATTTGAAATAAAAGGAAAGATTGGAAGCCAAGGGATACTCACAATTACATGGTATATACTACAATGAAACCTTTGCACCAGTGGCAAAGATGGACTCCATAAGGCTAGCTTTAGCCATTGCAGCTTTGAAGCAGTGGGAGGTACATCACATGGATGTGAAGTGTGCTTTCATAAATGGAGATATAAATGAAGAGATTTACATGCATAAAACTCAAGGGTTTGTTTCTAATCCATATTTTGTGTGCAGGTTAAAGAAATCATTGTATGGGCTCAAGCAAGCCCCCAGGGCTTGGTATGCCAAGATTGATGGATTTCTGCTGTCATTGAGTTTTGTTCAATGCAAGTATGATCCTAATGTTTATTTGAAGCTGATTCATGGTTCTTTGATGATTATTTTATTGTATGTGGGTGACCTTCTGATTATAGGAAGTTCAAAGAAAGAGATTTCCTCCTTGAAGGATGCAATGAACCATGTATTTTCTATGACTGATTTGGGATTGTTGAGCCAATTCTTGGGTCTCAAAATTGCTCAGTCCCAACATGGAATAAAAGTACATCACTCCAAGTATGCCTTATATTTTCTGAACAAGTTCAACATGAAATATTGCAAGCCAAGCAAGACTCCCTTCCTTTCAGGAGTTAAGCTTAAAGAAGCAGGTTCTTCTCCTATGGTAAATAATACACTTTATAGGAAGTTGATTGGGTGTTTGATTTATCTTACACACACTTGAACTGATATACCATATGTAGTTAGTGTGGCTTCAAGATACATGGATCAGCCTCATGAGATCCATTAGAGAGCAGGAAAAAGGATCCTTAACTTTGTTCAAGGAACAAGAACTCATGGGATCTTCTACAAAGCTAAATCTGATCTTTATTTGATTGGGTTTACTGATAGTGATTGGGAAGGTGACAACACAAATTGAAATTCAACATATGGATATGTGTTTATGCTTGCAGAAGGACCAACCCGCTGGTCAGGCAAGAAGCAGAGTGCCATAGCACTCTCATCTACAGAAGCAGAATACAGAGGAGTTGTAAATGCAACAACTCAATGTTTGTGGCTGCAGGGAATACTTGGAGAATGTGGCTTCGAATCAGAGTTTTCAACTATTATCTACTGTGATAATCAGAGCACCATTCAAATCTACAATGATCCAGTTCAGAGACAGTGAACCAAAAACATTGAGATCCATATGCACTACATCAGACAGTTTGTGCATGATGGCACCATTCATCTACTCTTTTGTGCATCTTCAGAACAAGTAGCAGACATATTCACCAAAGTTTTTTGTGAGAAGACATTCAGAAATATAAAATCACTATTGGGGATTTCTGATCATGCTATGAAGCATGATTGATGACAATAATTTCAAATTTTGTTTTACTGTCCATGTTTAAGAGAGGATTTTCCCACTGGGTTTTTGCCTCTTTCCTTGGTTAAATGGACATGCAGTATGTAAAGGGTGACTAAGCCTTATTGCTAGGCCCTACATTTTTCTGATATTTACTCATAAAGTCAGGCTTAATGGGGGGTGTTAGAATAATCAACCCATAGTTACATACCTTAGAAATTAATTAAATGATTTTTGTCTTATTACCTAGTCTCCTATATTCCACTCTATGCTAGTTACCTTCTACATGTCATAGAAGTCAACACTTGCTAAAAATGAGTCATGGAGTGCTTAGGAAACCTCCTGGAAACCATACTTAGGATGTTTGCTTTATTCCAAATCCTCCAAAGCGCATATCTGCTTTTTATGTAAAGCTGCCTATTTTATTGAGAATTAAGGAAAAAGGGAAAGCTAAACCAAGTGTAGTTGACTTGTTTTTTTCCCACATCATCCTCCATCCTTTTCCCCTAATAAAAGAATGTATGAGTTTTCTTTCCATCCCTTATTATCTTTCCTACTTGACTTTTCCAATTCGTTAGCATCCTAGTGGATTTGGAAACTGCTTTATGCACCTATGGGGGATTTGACTAGATTTAGTAAGCCTACTTTTTGACTATTTCGAATGGCATCCTTACACATTTGAATATCTCATGTAATTATATATTGCAGCAGCCTATTGCTTCACAAGGTTGGCTATTGTACACTTATTCAATACATATTAGTGTTATGCTCCAATTTCAGTCTCCTTTGATGCTAATTTTGCATGTTTGATTAGCAATTTTGTGAGTGCAATTATTCTATCACTTTGGTTCAATTTCCACATAATAAAACAATAAACCCATAAATTATTCACATCATTCATATTTACCCATAAAACCTAGAGATCATATTATTATAGACTTTGCAGTATTCACCATACAAACAAAAACCAAAGCTATGTCATAAACGACATCTTCATACAGTTTGCAAGATCCATAGAAACACATGTATACAACAGAATTTCATCTTCAACATCATCTTCATATTATTTCAAAAACCACATCACAAAATAAAAACATTCCTTGGTCGATTAACCTTGGACCATAAATATATCCATCAACATATTAATTAATTTACAACAGAACCGATCAAATGATCTACAAAACATATCCCCTTCCATGATAATTCTCTTTACAATTATAATTATATTTATGGTATTTCTAATTCATTACAAAATGGTCCACAGAACTGGATTCCTAACTAACTTGACCAAATTCACCAAAATTGTCAATATCTTCTCTCGTCGTGTGTGACTTTTCCTTCACTTGTCAGTGGTGTGATTTCCTTTTCCTTTTTCGATAACCATACTTCACACCTTCAAACCTCTTGCAAACAATCCCTCAACACAAACTTATCACTCACCCTCGAGCCACCTCAGTTGGAAGCAGATGGTGCATTCGACTTAGCCTTGAATTTATCATGCTCCATTTGGACTTGTTAAACAACCTCCTTGAATTTTTCACTGAGTGTTGCGCACTCCGTCACTTCCTTCTCTTTCGAGTGCTCATCAGATATTTGTGCCACTTTATCTCGTGCTTCCTTGGTGCATGCAAGTTCCTCCATAACTTTGAGTGCTAGTTGATTTGTGGTGTCCTAGAATTCATCCATCTATGCATTCCTCTGTTGGTATCATTCTCGTTCCTTATTGATGCGTTCCTACATCAATTTCAGCTCAGCTTCCTTGGAAACCTGCATAATTGGGGCCATCATCTTTATTTATCTCCCTAGTGTTTTCATGTTGTCTTTTGCCTCGCTAAGTTGTGCACCCAATTGTTGCAGTTGTTCATCCTGCACCATGCTCATCCAATATTGTGTTGTTTCCTCTACAATTGATTGGGAAGCTTTCTCTAGCTCTTCAATCTATGTTGCCATGTCTTCTATTGTACTCCTTCACTCTGCTAGTTGGTCTAGAGGTGTTCTTGGTACCACTTTAGCATGCAACTCCTAGTTCTCCTTTCTTAGATCAATGACGAGTCTCTTGAGGTGTGGGAATTTTGCTTCTGAAAACATCTCTGAGATGATGTCTAGAATGTTTAACAGGCCATCATTATTTCTCTCTCTAGTCTCTGCTTGTTGTCAAATCCCTTTGTCCTTTCATCTATGACTACTTCCTTTTTTCTTTGAGGTGCTAAAGTTATGCTTATCCATTTCCATCCTGTTTCCTTGATTAAACTAGTTGATCTTGAATTGTCGCCTCCCAATCTCGAATCTCTTCACTTGTGGATAGATGAACTTGTGTTAGCATGTGTATTGGGAGTTCATTGAGGTCTATACCAGCCAAGTATAATCCATTTAGCATCATGTCAGGGTCTGCATTCCCTGTCATTATTTCTTATGGTACAATATGTACCAACCGCACTTTCTTTCCCAGGTGTGTCTCGGATTCTCTTTGTAGTGCACTCTCTTATGGTACTTGTGTCTCTAGAATTGCATTGGTCAGTGTTTGTAGAAACCCTGTAATGTGATGAAATTGACTTGTTACATGTTGTGTTACCTCGATTGTACCCTTGTTGTTCGTCGTGTTCATTGCAGTTACTACCTTGTTCACTTGCTTGTTAAATATCCCTATAGTACTGCTCCCTTTGCCTTGTTCAAACTAATTCTTTTTTCATGCCTCTTCCTACTGATTCTCCAAGTATGATTATGTCATATTATTAAGTGACTCCTCAGGTGAGTCCTCTTATGATTCCTTCGACTTATCCTACTTAATTAGGATATTTGGTGGTGGTTTGCATTAGAGGAAATTTGTGGTCTAAAATGGACCTTATAAGAAAACATGCCAATAATAAGTTCTTGTGAGTTGGAGTTCAAGAACGAATAGAATTTCAATAAAATGAGTCAACCATAATGGTTGAAATGACATATTTGTCATAAAAAAACTACTTTTTTGTTCATATTTTCGACATGCGTCCCTGTCTTTTTACTCAAATTTCGATTGGGACAGCTCGTTGGATGCATAATTTGATTATGCATCCAATGAATACCCACACTGCATAATTTTTATGTACCCCACTACCCCAAAACAAGAAATACCTAAAAAATGTGATGATGACATCATCATCACATTTTTGAGGTATTTCTTGTTTTGGGGTAGCAGGGTCCATCAAAAGTATGAAATGTGGGTACTCGTTGGATGCAGAATCAAATTCTGCATCCAACGAGCTCTCCTAATAGAAATTTGAGTAAAAACACAGGGATATATGTTGAAAATACAAACACAAAAAGTAGTTTTTTTCTTTCTTCCTCCAAAATCAATAAATATTATTTTATTATTTTAACTATTATTTTATTATTTTCCTTAGGAGGCCTATTTTAGACCTCAAAATTCCTCTAATATTTTTGGTGTCCAATAGTTCCTCAGCGCTAACTGGAAATTTCCACTTCGATGGTCATTCGTCGATGATTTCTTCCATATCTATGTCAGTCAACTTGTATTGCATCGTCAACCATTGGTTTTCTGCATCGTGCTTGAATATGGATTCCATGTGGTCCTATTGATAAACATTCAATCCTCATGTACTTCGATGCACCATCATATGTGAGTCGTGGTATCTTTGTTGTTGTATCCCGCAGTCCATCCAAGTACAAGTAGAACTCAATGTTGTTGTTTGGTATCCTCTCCTTATTGTTGAGCACCCATATATTCTTATGTTTCACTTCTCTACAAATGTTGACAACATCAACCTCCATTCCTTGATCATGTTTTGGTTCCATCCAACTAACGAGTGTGATAAGTATCAACAACCAGAAGTAGGTAAATGGTTTTCCCTCCTCTTACACCAATACAGCATCCACCACCAACTCATTTAGCAAACATAAATACCAATTCATCTGAACTCTCATTGCACACTGCTCTACACATGCAATGACTCTTGATGTGCACTTATTTGACCTCTTTTTTTGCACTACTTTCATAACCAGAAACTTTTTTCCGATTTTGATAGCTTGGTCATTGATGGTGTTAACAACGTATGCCCATTTGTACTTGACAATGCCATACTTATTCTTCAGTCTTGCCTCTATTTTCTTATCATTATCCTTCCCTCTAAAGTATTGGGATGGATCTACCCCTACCTTAGGAAAGCCAGTGATTTGTGATATCAAATCTGTTGTGATTGGGAACTTCACATCCAACCACAAATACCCACCATGGAAACATGACAGAAACTTCTTTACACATGCATTGACCTCTACGGAGTTCCCAAAAATGCATCATGTGGATAATCGACAATAGATTGGACTGTTGCATCCCCAATTCCCATTGCATTGGTTCTTTAGTGATGGGACCCTTGTCACCATGATTTCTCTACTTTCTCTATGCACTATGAGTATGATAGAATGTCGTGGTCACTATATTGTAGCTTCTGTAACCATGGAACAATGTTCATCATCACATGGACTTCCTTCGGTGTCATCGACATATTGATAGTACACTTATTATTCTTACTTATGGAGACCACTAGTGCTCTTACATTTATTAGCGATACATATCCCTGGATATCATTAACCATTGGCCCTTTCCACATTGTAGACTCCACTGTCGTAGTTGATGAGTTGGCCTCTGCTTCTATTTCTCTTGTCGAACTTTGAGTTACCTTCATTTTCTGGTCTGGAGTGATTGCTCACTGTGCACTCCTCTTCTTCCTTAGCAGCCGCACCAAGGAATTCCCAATATTTGGTTATTATTCCTCGATGTTTGTGTGTTCTTTGAGTGATCCTTGCATACTTTTGCTCGAAATAAATTGTGCCATGGTGTCGTCGCTCTTTTTCTTTATACTTTCTCTTTGTTCTACTCTAATTCAATACGCACAATGGGTCGAACCATGCCCCTTGGCCCATTTTTATAGCCTCCGATCCTTCGGTGCTAAATATTTGGAGCATCATTTCCAAATCCCTCATAGATTGACCAAATCTCGCGTTGATTCTACAAATCTAACAACCTCCTTTGTCTATAAATGTGTGTATTTCCCACTTGCATCATCACCCGCGTGGTTTACTTACTGTATTTATTGTCATATTTGACTATTTAGCACCTTTTCCAATATCACCAAGCTTCAAGCTTTGCTACAATTCCATTTTTATTATTCATATATCTTCCCTTCTGAACTTTTCCATTTTTTTCCCTTGTGATCATCAGTGGTTTCGCGCTTGGCTATCTTGATAAGGATTTAGCCAGCTTCCATTTTACTAGCTTTGTTAGTAGTTCTCCATCTAACTACTACAACTATACTGCACCCCCATTAATAATGAAATGAATAATCTAGGGACCTAACCAGTTCATTTGTAGCTTACCTAGGTGCTTCATGAACTTATTGTTGTAAAGGAGAACCATATCTCTCTGTTATAAGTGTTTTTCCTTCACATGGTGGTCATTCCATGCCTTTTGTCTATCCTTCTCTACTTGCTGATGGAAACCTGCGATGAACCAATCTTCTTCCAGCTATAATAGTTGCTTCAATATTTCCTCAACCTATACTTCATCATTGATGCTAGTTTTGTCTACTATGCATAAGCTAGGAACGACATATTCCATTGGAATCACTGCTTCCTTCCCATAAACTAACTTGAACGAAAATTTTCCCATCAATATTTTGCATGTCGTTCTGTAATCCCATAATATCATAGGGGTTTTCAAATCCCAATCATCAGGATTTACATTGCATACCTTTGTCATGACATTTTCCAATATCTTATTGAATGTCTGGACTAATCCATTCGATTATCGGTGATATGGAGTACTTTTATTATGCTGAATCTGAAATTCCTTCATCGTCACTTGGATCATATAATTGACAAAGTGAGCTCCTTATTCACTCATAAATATCTTGGTATAGCCAAATCTAGTAACCACATTGTCGAACAATAACCTTGTTTCTGTCGCAACTATACAATCCTTCTTCGATGTTGCCTCTACCCATCTCTTCAGATAATCCATCACAGTGATGATGTATTTTGCATCTGTTCTTTTCCATCGAGGATTGATGGGTCCTACAAAATCCACAGGCCATTTTATCATATGGTTGTAGTGTTACCTAAGGTACCAGTAACATTTCATCTCTCCGTAATGGTTTTCCCGTTCTTTGGCATGCATTACAACTCTTGGTGTAGTATGTGGAATTGATGTGCACTTTTAGCCACCATAAGCTAGTTCTCAATATATTTCTGGTGGTTGTGCCTCCTCCATAATTCCCACTTTTGATCCCATCATGTGCCTCAGCCAGTATCCTTTCATGCTCATGTGAAAGAACATATCGTCACAGAATTTCATCAGCTCCCATCTTATATAGATGTCCTGCAAGTAGTTGGAAGTACATAGCTCTGACAACCAGTTGCTTCTTTTGACTCATTGTGAACTCCTCTAGGGCTTTACCAGTCACCAAAAATTGAACAATTTGCTTATAATTTCCATCCACCATTCTGACTCTAAACAACTACGCATCAGGAAAACTATCTGTGGTGTTGCTTGGTTCTTTTTTTAACTCTATCTGTAACATCCCCAACCATCTGACCAATGAAGAGGACACTATCGTAATTCTATCTACCGAGGAAACTAGCCCCATGAACAAAAAATGAAATGTATTAAAGTAATAACATGCACATATGCATAAATGTTTAACACACAACAGAATCAAATCCATTCCATTGATTTACATGTTCATTGTAATTCATTATCAAATGTAAATACAAATATTTAAACACAAGAATACTTATCTTATGAAGAATATCGTCCCACAACTAGCTATGTAGCTGCAATGTTCTACCCAACCATAGGCTAGTGTGCTCCTTAGCCTCTCAGCAACACTGCCACCCCCGAGCTAGGCATGACTCCCACAAGAAATAAGGAAACTAAGTAGGCTCACACATAGCCAAAGATATGTTAAGACTCATCCAAGCCAAAGCTATGTTTGGGTTTATCAGGCTGCCAAAGGGATGGAAAGACTTGGTTGCTAAGCTAGTGAGCTCAACCATAGAGCTATGGACACCTGCACAAGATCTTACTTTGGTTTCCCAACACATACACACCCAACACATGGAATCATCCCCTTCTCTTTTGTACAGTCCCTCAGGATATGCATTCACTTCAAGTGCTATTCAAGATGTGCAATAAGGAATAATCAGCCCTCACTATCCCTCAGTGAGGCTCCTAATGCACTAGATTTATCAAGTAGTTTACCTCTTCCACTCCTAACTAGATTCAGACCAAATCAAGGAGCATAACCACTTAGACTGAGGAAAGGGTTCACATAAAAAAAAAATACCAATTGTTGGTCCTTAGAAAAATGTTGGGAAACCCAAAAATGGATTTATAGATGGAGAAAAACACCAAGGAGAGAAATACAATCTAAACAATCATTTAATGACACCATAGATCCAAAATCGACCTCTGCAAAAACCCCAAATCATATTTATGATTTCTAAAGGTGGCTATGGAAATACGAGATCCAAAACAACTGCTATAAACCCTAAAACATGAATCTAGCTTCTTGGCCACTTAGCAAGGTAAAAACGGTTCCTAGCCATTAGAGAATCCATGAAAACACAGGAAACGTAAATATTTCTTGCCCACTTACTGAATGATACCAAAATGAATTTCTGGGCATGCAAAAAGGAGGAAAATGACTCCCAACATCAAGGATGAACACATAGGAAGCTTCAGTTGCATGAAGGAAGCCCACGTGAAGGAGAATGGTGAGGGAAAATGGAAAACGTGGGTGTATGAACAAACATGCATGCATTTTGGGTGTTAAATCACCACAAAAGTAAAAAATGTTTTTCCCCAAAAATGGGTTTTCTCCCAATTCAAATTCCTTCCCATACCCTTCCCATCCCCATGCAATGACTACTTCAACCAATTTTTGGTAGAATTAAATGATTGGGTGAATGAGACAAGAAAGATGGTTGATTGTTTGATGGGTTCTCCCATTGAAAATTTGCTTTTACCCATTCCCCCCAAAGGTTAAATATGATCCCCTCCTTATCCTTAGGAAATCATTCCCCCGTCTCTTTTAATTTTGCATAGACATAGTTGGTTGTGGGTATTTTAATTAAAATGCATATTTACATGATTCCAAAAATTATAATGTACCAGATAACACGATATACCATCAGGAACAATTCTAATCACCAAAACATAAAACGTTAAATCGATGGTGGGGATTTTGCCTTGAGCTCCACACCATGATTAATTACAATATATACATCATATACACTTTTAATGCAAACGGGGTAAAAAACGTGGTGTTACACTCTCCTTGATAGATGATTAGGTCCTGCATTCAACCACCCTCATTTTACAATGATCTCGAAATCAAAATATTAGAATAGTAACAGCCATAAACAAGTCTTCCCCCCCAGCACAAGCTTGTTAACCAGGTATTTCAATGTTGTGTGGTCTATAAACATTTGGAAATGGCATCCGAACATACAGTGGTGGAATTTTTGAAATGCATACACCATCACAAATTCTTCCCTCCCTTTCATTGTGTAGTTTCTCTCTGTGGTAGATAGCTTCTGACTTGCAAATGAAATCAGGTGGCTGATTGCTCCTACCCTTGCTTGAGCTAACATTATGCCCAATGCAACTGACGAAGCATCAACATGAACATGGAATTGCTTCATCCATTATAGAAATACTAATATTTGTGTTACGACCATATTCTACTTTAGATTGTTGAGGCTTATTTGGAACTCTTAGTTCCATTCAATATTCACATCCTTCTTCAACAACTTCTCCATTGGCACAGTGATCCTCGTGTATCCTTTTATGAAGTTTCGATAATATCCTGTGTGACCCAATGTCACTCTCAGTTGTTTTACTATCGTAGGTGTTGGTAAGTCGACAATTACTGCAATCTTGGAAGGATCGACCAACATATCTCCCTTACACACAATGTTTCCCAGTAGAATCCCAAATGGAGCATAGAATACACACTTCTTTAGATTTAATGAAATATGGTATTGTTGACACCTTTCTAGCATCAATCGAAGATTCACAGTATGATATTTTACCAAGCCATAGAAATTTCAACCGTCCATATAGTCTATGAGAATTCTATGAATAAATTGCTTGAACATAGCGACAACTAGCCTAGATAAAATTGTTTCTGCGTTATTGAGACCAACGACATCACCGTATACTGAAAACATATCCACTTGATTATGAAATTGGTTTTGTGTT
Source organism: Pseudotsuga menziesii (assembly GCA_001517045.1). Classification (NCBI taxonomy): domain Eukaryota; kingdom Viridiplantae; phylum Streptophyta; class Pinopsida; order Pinales; family Pinaceae; genus Pseudotsuga; species Pseudotsuga menziesii. The sequence continues at coordinate 531,247 of LPNX010706320.1, read as the reverse complement.
TGTCCTCTTTCGTGATCCTTCTTTGGTGATATTCTGAAAATACATATGTTAATGAATATATTTCTTGACCTCCAAATCCTTCTATTACTTCATCAGTAAATAGTGTCGAAAATGGATCATGCAGACTTGCATCATTTAGCTTCCGTAGATCAACGCAGATCCTAATTTTGTCAGTATTTTTGTCCTGCACCACCATCAGACTAATTCATTTAGACTCTTCAAATGATTTGATAATGCCAATGTCCATCATTCATTCTAACTCTTCTTTGATGTGTTCTTTGTATCTCGGATTCAAACTATATGGTCATTTTTTACTAGTTTCACGTCAGGTTTAAGTGGGATCTTTGTTTCTCCCAACTCGCTTGGAATACCTTTCATCTCAAAAAACTTGGTCGAAAATAATTCTTGAAAATCATGTAGTAGATATTTATTTTCCCCATCGTCAACTCATCCCAGTAATATCCAATGCTAGAGAACTTCAAGTCCTCAGTCGTCCTAATATTAACCTTCTTTAATTTCAATGGTTGCTTAAATTTGTCACTTGACACTTCTGGTGCTACTATGTCATGACTTCCCTTTGATTCTGAAATATTTGCAACCCTTGGATCATCTTCATCATTGGGTTCACTTGACACATTGTAACATGTCATCATCATTTATGATGTTATCTTCTCCCGCAGTTTCATTGGTATCTCACTCGGTGCTATTTCCAATACTTTGTTGCGGATGTCCTGTAATGCACTATGGATGAATGGATTGTCATTCTTAAAGCTGAAAGTATGACTGAACTTGATCATCAATTCTTCCCATGTTGTATTTTCCCTTTGTATTTCTAAAGAAACATACCATATTCGTGGTATCTCCTCCAGCATATGGACAAACGCATGGACCCATTCTCCCTTCAGCCTTATTACCCATGCAGTTTGGCATGCGAGAGGATGATCATTGGGATCATTTCACCCATCATATTTCTTCCCTTGGTATGATTCATATTCCTCAAATCAAACTTCCATCAATATTCGACACACTTTCCAGTCTCCCATCGAGGCTTTGTGTGTCTCCCATCATCTAGCTAGAGTATCCTTGAACGCTTCATCCAACACTAGTAGACATTGAGGTTCTCATAACTTGTCTTCAAATTCACTAATAAAAACTACCAAGTTAGATAATCCTTTATACGTCGGTAAATCGATGATTCTACCGCCACCCATCGCAGTGATTGAATGACTCATGCACACCTCCTAATTGAGATTTTGTGTAAGCAATATTGTCAGTTCTCTAGTGCATCATCAGAATCCGATGATGCAGAGCTAGCACTTCTCCAACCCAACTATCCATCTACGGTGGGATTGATGTAATCTTCCAAAATATTATAGGCATTATCCCATCCTATCATAACTTCATCTTTTATTGACTCAACATATATTTTTCCTTCTTGGGGATATAATAGGGAAATGATCCGTATGTCGTGGTCCTCAAAGATCATAACCCTTTTCTTGAAATTAATAACTGCAAAGTTTTCATTTTCCCAACCAATTCCCAATAGCACAGGGTATGAGCTGATATCATCGACTATTTCAATAACATCGAAGTATGTGTATGTCTTCAATCCTTCCACTTCGATGGGTAGATGAGTTACTCTTTCGATTGGCGATACCTTGACCTGATTTTCTAGTCACAACTATACTGGGGACCAAACCAATTGTGGTTTTCCCATCATTTCCCATGTTTTCTTTGTTAAGATATTTATTTCTTATCCTAGATCCAAAATGACTGAATCCACATCATATTCACCAATATGAACATTCATCCTCATTTCACTTCCCGTCTTCTTCTTGTGCACTAAATTCATTGGGTGTTCCTATCATCCTTCCTCTTGTCTATATAGCAAGCTTGTTATTTCTACTAATGCATCTAGATCTTTTGCTAACATCGGACAGCTTTCTAGAAAAAATTTCAAAGTACTAACCTTTCTTGATGATCCTAGTGAATTTGTCAAATTGAATACTACTGGAATCTCATAGATCGGTGGATTACCACGGTTCCATTTCAGCATATCTCTTGCATCAAAGAAAGTTTCTTTCTCGGTGTTTATATCGAATTGTACCTTCTTTTGAGTCACTGATTGGATATTTATCAGTGGTCCATCGAATCTAGTCATAGCTCTTCCTCGGGTCACCAATCCGATCTTTGTTGGTAGATTCCTTGGTTCTGCTGAGGTATTCCGTACATTCGGTCCTAGACCTTGGTTTGTGGCTGCATTCTGGTTCTGTGGTGGTTGCAGTGCATTCTTTGCTTTTCACTTCACAATCAATTGTAGGCACTTCTTGATGATATGGTCCACGGCACTGTGTTATATTTTCTTAAGATATTATTAGATTATCTAGGAACTTTATTTGAAATAATAACAAGTATAGAAAAATGCATAAAATGTAAAATATTCACAAGACACAAATATTTTCATTGGGGAAACCATAAAGGAGAAAACCCTACAAACTTCTTCATAAAAGTAAGATGATCAAAAGCAGTAATAAGAAATGTTTAGCGGCTATCTTTCTCTCCTTCTATGATTGTCTCTCTCTCTCAAAACTCCTTAGTGAGTGTGTGAGGTGTGTATAAATGAGGGAGAGCGCCTCCCTATTTATACCCTTTCAAGTCATTGACCAAATATAAGACTCAATCCTACATGTCATCTCACATGGGGCCCACTTCTCCTAGAGAGACCATAATTACATATTACATGATGTTACACTAGGGGCTATTGCCACGACTTACAACAGAGGTTGTACCTCAAGGTATATACACAATTTAGACATACCGTAAAGGGGTAACACACATCCCCAATGGGGGTACAACAACATACAATGATAATATACATCAGAATAGCTTCTGAAGTTACAAATACACCAACACTCCCTCTTAAGTAGGAAGGTATTCTCTCTTTACATAGTCATCAACACATCTGGTCAGGTCTTCAATGCTTCATCATCATCATCACAGAGTCATGGAGTCTTCATCATAGATCCTTCCATCATCTTCTTATAATTTTATCATCGTCCCATACTATGTGTCATCAGAAGTTTCTACAGTGCCATCTCTTTTTCATGCTATATGTAGGCCTAGCCCTCTGCCTGATATTCATCTATAATGACAGACCTTTTTCATGATGGATGTAGGCCTAGTCCTCTTCCAGTTATTCATCTACAATTAATATATATTATAATTTCTCATGCTAATCTAGCATACAGCTGGGTTCATAGGCATACCAGAATGCTAAACCAGCAGGCAGCTAGATTTATCAAGCATTCTAAGAATAAAAGGAAGGAGATGGAAATCTAGTGAGATTACTCGAGCAATTATGGGCACCTCAACCAAACCAACAGACCAGGTACCCACAATCCTTACTCATACAACACAAGGAAGGCATCCTTTCTCTGCTATATAGTCCCTTAGGCATGCCCTTCCATTGGTGCTATTCAATATGAGCATAGAAGGTATCCCCTATACTCTCAGGTTTCTAGACCTTTTTCATGCTTGATGTAGGCCTAATCCTCTACCATGTCTGTCACATGCCCCAATTTTTCAAAATAATATTATCTTACTTTGAATTTATTCCAAGACATTATGTTAAATTTTATGCTAAGCTGTAAATGATGACTCAACAGAGTCAAGGATATTGAATGTAATTCTGAATATTTTAATTATAAATAAATAAAAGTGGAGACAACAACTTGGGAGAGCTGTTAAAAAGAGTGTTATTGGTCAAGTTGGTGGAGGAGACTAGGTGGAGAGCAAATAGACAAGTGGTAGCATCCTCAAACACTTCCAATGTTGCAGGTGGCAACCTCCCTACATTTGGGGTCATGATCCCCCAAGAAAGTGGGATCAGAGCAGGTGGCTCAATTAATGACAACTAACCCAAAAAGACCTAGGCAATATTAATAAAAATGCCCATTGAAGAGAGCTAAGGCTGCTCATTTTTCCAAGAAGAGAATCATTTAGGTGAATGTACTTCAAAATATTTCATTGGGAAGGGAATTGGTGGAAGGTGTTTGAGGGGTAAACTGCAGAAAGTGATCTAGTACAGCTATTCAGCTAAAGGATCTTGTTGCTAAGTGCAGAGTTAGTATTGAGTCATTGGACTAGTATTTTGTTGCTTGCTCCACCAATTCTCAGCCAAGGAGACTAGGAACAGGCTCGGGGGTCCTGAGGAGACGCTGTTTGAGCGATCTCCAGGAGTTGGTAGGGAGGAAAATCCTCCCAACGCGGTTGTCATCCAGCTTTAAACAGGTTCTACAATCTTTTATTTGCTGTGTTAAAAGTTATATCTGAGAATGAATGAATAAGGAATGATTTACATGTTTTGTAGGGAACTAATAGAGCTAGTAACCCTTTAGTTATTTGAATATTGAATCTGTAATTGATGAATTAATCCTACCTGTGTTTTTCCCTGTCTAGAATAAACCAGATCGTACTCTAGCACAGGTAGTGTGTTTAAAAATAGATGAAGAATATGATAGAAGACTGATTTTAATAGATGTATTATATATTTCATAATATCAGAATAATTTATTTCTGTTTGTAGGTTATTTTAAGAAAAGAACAATAACCTGTCTATTTCTTTTTACTGTTTAACCAACTTGTTGATGTTAGTAGGTTAGAAAAGAAATAGCCATAACTCACTACAAGTAGCAGGTTTATCATAGGAGTAAGTTACTCAAGTAAATAAGATGTATTTAATACAGTACATTATTTTGTTATTTATGTAGGATGATAAACTGTGTCATGTATATATATATTTTCTTTGTATTTTATTCATTAACCTCTTGCTTATGCAGTATAAAAGTTACAGCTAAACTATTTGTCTATATTAATTCAATAAAGGTATAAACTAATAAATATATAGTTTAATTACTAATCATAGTAATTTAACACTAACAGATATTATTAACTAAGTAAAGAAATGTAAAGAATAAACATGGTACTAAGAACAAACTTATTCCTAATATTTAAGTTATTCTATCATTTCCCTTTATTTATTCCAATAGGAAAAACAACAAGAATACATTAATGAGCAACATTTACAAAATGTATACTTATCAAAAGAATTGTTCCTTTTAATTTTACAAATAGGATGTATCTATAAAAGTAAATGACAAGGTTGAAACCCTTATATATATTACAATTACAAATGCCAATACATCAAAGTTATAAACCAAATTAATTGGATTATGTAACTATTAAACAACTAGGTTATTATAAATTGCTTACAGTCCTTTAAGGACAAACAAAAAGACAATGGTAATTATTATAAACAAGAATTTCCACAATACATTATAACACTAGTTAACAGTCAAACTAAATAAGTAATAGAACTTGTTAAAAACTAAGTAGAATAATTTGTTTTAAAATGAGGGTTTCCACAGGATAAACCCTAGCCCGTAAATCTGAGCAAAAACAAGTAAAATTTTAACTAAACTATGACTGTATATATCAGTCTTAAAAACATTAATAATAAACTTTTACAGAGTACTTTAAACAGAGCACAAAACTTCGCTTACAGTCGAGAAGGATAAAAAAACCGGAGTACATAGAGCATAATGTTAAGCATTTCGATAAATCAAGACAAGCTTGAAGACATAATTGTCTTTATAAGAGAGCTATTGTTTAAATTTTAAACAAGCTGTAAAGCTAAAACATCAAAACAAAACCATTTACAGTGCTCAGTTTAAAACCGAGTTTACCCATCGACTAACGAGGGTTTGAAATTTGGAAATCAACAAACAACCTGTAAAAGAGACCACATAAATTATGGCAAGCCTAAGAAATCTTCCCCAACTATGGGTTATTCCAAATGACCACCCTGATACAAGTAGGTTAAAACCCAACATATTGACCACAGGGCTTACCCGTATTAAGCCACGAGCCACGACATTCGAAGACTGTCTACATACTTCGTCCACCGTGAAGGTATGCAGTTGTGAGCCCCCTACAAGAAGTTCTAAATACAAAAGTCAGAAATTAAATAACCTAAAATTTGTTTATGCTATCGTAATAGCAAAACACCTGCTGCAAGTTAGATGAACACTAAAAACAAAATTTACTTGTGGATTTGAAACATCAAACAATCTCATGGATTTACTGTCACCAATGGACTTTGCAAATTATAGACCCAACAGCCTGTAAAGGCTAAAACCTTCACGCAACGGTGAGCCACGAGGACGACGATAGGAAGTTTGAGCACACAGCGAGCCAAGGGAAATGATAGACTCAACAAAGCTTGCAGAGTGAGAACTCATAGCCACTAAGAATGACTTTAAAACCAAATACCGGAGGCAAAGGAAACACTAATCCAGGACTCGGAACAACTAGAATGAAGGAGAGCTTACGGCTGCCATGAAAGCCAAGCAGAGCATCCTCAAGGGCCAGCGTGAATTGCAGAGAAGAAATGAAAAGGGTTATGGTTATGATGATTCTTATATCTTCCACGCTTGGCCAGGATAATACCATGTGGTCACATTAAATTAAACCATGCAGTGGATCATTTTCTATAGTCACCTGCATACAATAATAACCAATTATTTAATCATTGAACACAATGTGTAAACTATATCATAAACCAAGTTATTTCTTCGTAATCGAATACACCACTCATCATATCATATGCTAGTCAAGGTTAGAATATCAACGTTATGATTTACGTTGACCTAGCAAAGAATTGTCACCTTAAAACTTTGGTTTTTGGATGAAATCGTTCATGTATAGAACTTACTCCATCATTAACCATAGGTCTAATATATTGTAACATCAATAATACGATATGGATGTTAATAACTCTTTCCTTTAAACATTGACCTTGATATGGATAGAAGACATATGTTATATGGGAGAACTCAAGTTAAAATATTTATAGCCACCGAACAACTATAGTTCTCTTATGAAGAAATATTATAGTCTATACATGGATAATCTCTTGTAAAACGACATTTCAAGTTGTAACATTTATAAAATGGCATAACATAGTATTTTGTAGAATCATAAACTCTATTTTAGGCTTGTTTATGACCTTGAACTAATTATAGACTTGAATGTCTATTAAACAAAATAGATTATGCATGTTTATAAGTCATATAGGAACTAATAAATCAAATGGTAGCAAAACTATGAAGTTGACAAAGTGTATTGTAAGAACACTTTTATGAATTTCTTTTACATAGTTCAGAGCGACAAAACTTTGATAGATTTTGGTTGTGACTCAAATTGGTATTTGCTAATGATTCACCATGTCTATTGGTTAGTAAAATGGTTATACAATTATACAAAATAACTAGAAAGTCGACCTTTTTCGAAAGCATCAATCTCAGTAAAATTGTTTGTAGATAGTAACTTAATACAAGAGGAGTATTATAGAAAAATAAGAAATTGAATAGGAATGATCCTACTTGAGTCTAGAATTATTAGAACCACATGGTTCGACATGAATTTAAAGTATAGGCAAACAATGATATCATGTGAGAAGGCATTATGGTTTCTGTTTGCACAAATCAACCTTATATTGTCAATAAGGTTAAAGGCTGTAAGTTTCCTCCCAGAAAATAAATGCCGAACAGTTGTTACACAGATAAGATAATGTGTTAATGTATACATACTGACAAAGCAATCATTATAACATTGCAAGTTATGCAGACTAAAGTAGAAGTTACTTTGTGACTGAGATTATAATTTTAGAGCCGCAAAACATATCTTACTATCGCTACGTACATCTGAACTTTGTTACAAGAAAAACTGAAGGAAGCCAAATGGTTTTACCTCACAAAAATTGTTTGGAATTTAGGACACACCTACTACCATCAAGGGAAAGTATTTTCACTTACATCCGACCATGGAAGGCCTAGCCTGCCACCATGTAGGAAAGGCTATGCACTTACATTCAACCATGGGAGGACTAGCCTGCCACCATGTCAGAAATTCTCTGCACTTACATCCGACCATGGGAGACCCAACATTCCACCATGTCGGAAAGTCTCTACACTTACATCCGACCATGGGAGGTCCAACTTGTTGTTGGAGGAGCTAGTCAGTGAGTTGACTGGACTAGTTAGTTGACTAATTAAAGATTAGGTCGGCCTCCAAAGGTCGTGACGGTTGAATGAACCGACAAGTAATTATTCATAACTATTTTGTAATCATATATAATAGGCTATTGAGTGATATACAAACTTGGTTCGGTTTGACATTTGTATGAACCCATATGTGTTTTGTGTTATATAAAGATGTTATTGAACCTACTATATTTTCTCTTATCTCTGTTATGATTATATGATTCTATATGTGTATTATTGGTAACTTAGTGATCTAAGTGATTACAACATTGGTTCTATTGTCGAGGGGAGCACCCTCCCTACCAGACATAGATTTAAGAGATACCGAACAGTTGGGTCCACGCAGGAGAATATCTGAGCTACAACAATTAGCTTGGACTTCAAAAGAAGAAGTTGAATTGATCTGACTGCTTGTCGAGGAAAAATCGACAAATAAAAATTCCAACAGAAATGAGATTTCCAAAGAAACTAGTTGTGACCAACATAGAGATGTAGATAATATCCCACCACCCCCACCACCACTGCCTGAAGCAGATGCCAATGTCGATGACATGGGGCATGGTGCAACACACATCCCCCTCTATGACAGTGATGAGGATCCTAGACGACACTGGTTCATCTATAAATCGACATGGGAGGCTAATGCTGTAACTAGTGAAGATAGACAGATGGCAGAGTTCATTGGTGCCTTAAGGAAGAGGGCACTAACTTGGTATATGACATATACCAAGAAGACATCCAATGCGACCAAAGTAGAAATTAAGCAATAGTTCTTATCCTTCTTTAAAACACTAGATGCAAAGCATCTGGCTGCGAAAAAGCTAAAAACAACTGTTTAGAAACCTACAGAAACTGTTCGGGGCTATGACAAGCGATGGAAGGACCTATTGATCCAATTAGACTATAAAATTGATGAATGATTATTAATTCAATTTTTTCTTGCAGGACTTTTATAAAATATATAAAGACATATTAGTCTGGACACATTCAAATAATATGAAGAAGCGATGATGAAAGCACTGTAGGTCGAGATGGACGATGACTATCTGGAACACCCTCTTGAAAATTGCATTGAGGAGCAGTTGGAAATCATGAAAAAATCATTAAGAGAGCTGAACCTCAAAGGTTGGGACATCTAGTGCACAAACTGCTCGACGGACGAACATACCAAATACAACTATCGACAAGAAGTCAATCGAAAGGATGTTCGTTTTGTTCAAACAAAATTTTTTTGTGACATTTTCCAAGAACATGGGTCACACATAACAAAGGACTACCCCTACAATATGAAAAATGGAAAATCTTCATGGTGTGCGATCTGTGAGGTAAAACGTCATGCGACAGCTAACTGCCATTTGAACCTAAAGAATCGAAAAAATTACCATGCAATCTACCAGATAAACGTTGTTGCTCAAAACAATGATAATATCTCGAGGAACGATGAACAAAATTAATAAAGTAACCAAATTTTTGAAGGTCTAAGATAGGAGTGCCGATATGAAAATCGTCATGGAGGATTTGGAGGTCGAGGCCAATTCAATGGAAATTGGGACAATAGACCACGAAAACCTATCCAGTGCTTTACATGCTATGAAGAAGGCCACGCATACTGTCAGTATAAATATCGGAACGATCTAAAATTTTGTACTAGTTTTGGTGTGGGAGATCACTCATTATAGGATTGTCCCACCATACTTGACAAAATAAATAAGAAGAAAAATGTTAATGTCTTGTCCTATGTTAAGAAATGTGATATAATCCCTATGAAAAATTTACATGTAGTCACCAGACAAGGGACCAAAACTGGTAATGATAATCCACACATCAGTAAAATAAAAAACAAAGATGATTATCCTAACCCTATAAAACAAAAACAATTGTACAATGATACATCAAACATGTTCCAAGAATTTTCCCGACAAGAAGAAATCGATCACAGTCGATAAGATATATTACAAGAATTACTTAACTTAGTACATAATGACATATCAGTAGCACAATTTATTGATCTATTATATAATATTGAGAACAAGAATAGCATGGATAAGCAAACTAAAAATATATGCAGCCTTAATCAGAAATAGAAGAGTGATGCCGACCCACTTGTCGACTTGGAAATCAAGGGATATCACGTTCGACAAGTTGTACTCGACTTTGGGTCCCAAGTAAACATCATGAAAAGGGATACATGGGAACAAATAGATATACCTCAACTAAAAAAATCAAGAATATATTTAAAATTGGCAAATCAAAGACTGAACGAACCCATTGGCATTTGGAGAAATGTCGATAAAATGATAAAAGGAGTTTCAACAAAAGTTGACTTCGAAATCATCGACCCTAAGGAAGAATCCAGTTCCTTCCCAGCCCTGGTAGGCTGACCATGGGGTAGGAAGATGAAAGCATCAATCTAGTTAGACAAAGAGAGGATAAAAATCAAAGGAAATGGAAAAAAAGTGACTGTCCCTATCCATCCCTCTCAAGGAGAGCCTTGGATCGAACCAATAGACAAAGAAGTCGATCTTCCACAACTGTATAAAGTTCAAAATAATGAAGAATATATTGAGCCAAATATATATGGGGAACTTCACTTAGGTAACCAAGACTCATTCAGATATAATTCAGATGCAGAACTATACGATTAGGATATTTAAAATTATGAAACTCAAGCATGAGGATGCTGGACTATCCAAGACATATCGAAGAAAACAACTTGGCAATGCTTCTTTGTATCCATCATTCCAAAAATATTTCAAAGGAAATTTAGGGAATACCCTTCTCTAGCGCCGATTAAAACGGAAAGTAAACAAACTCTTCAGTACAAAGAAAGAGAATCACCAATCTTCCATGTTGAACAAGTATCCAAAAATTTAGGCAAGCATGGACGATTGCAAATCCTAGTCAAAACCTTTACAGGTCAAGCTGCTCGATGGTGGGATACCCATTAGTCAAGATAACAAACATGGACAACAACTTTGACATAATTCATCGAGAGATTCAACGAAAGGATTCTAACTAAACAGGCACAAATACCAATCTTCATGCAAGGGAAAAACCCCAAAAATCACATAAGTATATGTGAAAGGGAATGGAGAATACTTGGGTACAAAGACGAATGAACATGGCCACACTTTTTCCATCTACACTTGAGGAATTACCAAACAAATGGTATAAAATGGAAGAAGCTTGAGTAGAAACATTTGTATGGTAGGAACTTAAGGAAATTTTCATTAAATACTTCATATTCGTGCCGAAAGATGAAAAATTAGTCAAAGCAACTGTACAAATGAAAAACATTTATACAACTGATTATTCAGCACACTTCGATACAAAACCATAATCAATTGAAATCATCTTGTAATAACATTAGATCGAATAAAATACCATAGTCGACAAGACTTAGACTGTAGAATGAGCACACACATGGAAAAAGGTTTTAGTGGAAAATTGATCATCCAGAAATGGTAAAACTAGTTAGAACAGTATTCAAAGTCAAGTTGACTGACAAGATGACAACGGAATATTTTCCTGCATCATTTTCTCAGTTTAAGGAGGGAGGTCGATAAATAAATGAAATCAAGGTGCCATAATGGATGTCTTTTCCCGAGCCTATAAATACCTAAAAGGGTTAGTTCAAGAGATGGGTGAGATGAAAATAGATAGAAAACCAGATGGAAGACCGATTAAGAAAAGGTCATACAAATTAGCTCACAAATACAAAGAAATAGTGAAAAGGGAGATCGACAACATGTTAGCAGTATGGATCATATATCCAATCGACTAGTTTGAATGGGAAAGCCCTATGGTCATCCAATTGAAAAAGCATGATCTGACAAAACTGATAATTTGTGTTGATTTTCGGGAGATAAATAAAGTCACTTTGATAGACCCCTTTCCTACACCATTTGTAGATGAATTATTAAATAAAGTTGTAGGACATGAATGCTACAGGTTTACAGATGGGTTCTTAGGGTATAATCATGTTCCAATTGCAAAAGAAGAGAAGAAGAAAATGAAAATTTTCTACTAATTTGGTTCATTTGATTACAATGTTATGCCATTTGGATTAAATAATGCACCAGCTGTATTCTCCAGGATAGTATTTAAAGCATTCCAAGAATACATATACAAGTCGATGGTTGTATACTTTGACGATTGGACAATATATTTCATGATGAAAGAACATTGTAAGTCACTAAGACTAATGTTGGAAAGATGTTGACAAAGCCATTTTTTCTCTCAATATAAGGAAATGCATCTTTTTGACCCCCATAAGAATCCTATTAGGACATATCGTATGCAAAGAAGGCATCAAGGTCGACTTTGCAAAAATAAAAATTATTTTGGACCAAAAACCCCCAGTGAACCCAAAATAAGTCCAAGTTCTATTAGGACATACACGATATTATATAAAGTTCATCCATCATTATTCAGATATGACATATCCCTTGGAAGAGCTATTAACGACAGAAACAGGGGCATTCATTTATAGCAGTCGAAAACTAAATAAGGCAGAACATAGCTATTCAATGACAGAAAGAGAGGCATTAGGAATGGTATTTGCATTGCATAAATATCGACATTACATATTGTCTAATCCCTTCATATTCTATACAGATCACCAAGATTTAAAATACTTGGTAAACAAACCTTTACAGCATGGAAGGATATATCGTTGGCTATTACTGTTCCAAGAATTTTAGTTCGAGGTAGTAGTTCAACCAGGGAAGCTAAATGTCGGTCCCAACCATTTGGAGAGGAACCGACAGGAGCCGAAGATGACCTTCCAGATGCACATCTATTTCAAATAGAAGCTTTACCAGTAGAACTAGAAGAAATAGTTCAATTCCTAGAAAATGGTCAGGCACCTGAAGGTATGAGCACTAAAAAGAAAAAAATTCTACTAATGAAGGCCACACCATACACTCTAATTAATGGATTCCTATATAAAATGGGCTTGGATGAAGTACTTCATCGGTGTTTTCTAGAACATGAAAGATAAAACATAATGCATGAAGAGCACTATGGACCAGCTAGAGGACATTTTCAGTTGGACACAACTGCCAAAAAAATCCAACAGTCAGGACTCTGGTGGTCGACATTACACAAAGATTGTCGAAAGTTTGTTAGTAGATGTGACCGCTATCAACATTTAGGTTGACCCTTACCTAGTACTGAGATGCCTTTAATTTCAGTAAACCCAAGTATAACATTTGAAATTTGGGTTATCGACTTCATTGGACTATTTCCAGTTCCAGCAAGAAGGACAGGCGCACGTTATATCATAACAACAATAGAATATGTTACTAAATGGGAAGTGGCAAAACCTGCCGAAACCTGCTCGAGTGAAATAGATGCCAAGTTCATATATGAAAATATAATCACTAGATTTGGTTTCCCATTAACCTTAATCAATGACCAAGGATCACATTTTATTAACAAAAGCATTGCAGCATTGACAAAACAATTCAAGATCGACCACAGACAAAGTACAACTTATCACCATCAGTCTAATGGAGCAATACAAGCATTTAATAAAACCCTAACAAGAGGCCTAAAAAAAAATTGTAACACTGATAAATATGACTGGGATGAAAATATTCATGCTCTCCTGTGGGCTTATCGAACAACATATAAATGATTCACTGACCAAACACTGTTTCGACTAGTCTATGGCCAAGAAGCAGTCGTGCCCCTGCACTTTCGACAACAGACATCTATAATAGTCGACATATTACACATTAATGTCGAATAAACAAAGAATGATCGACTAATGCAACTATCTAAGCTAGAGGAAGACCGACTTATAGATATATAGCATCAAGTAATTTAGAAACAACAACAAAAAGCATGGCACAACTGAAAATGAAAGGAAATCTAGAAAGACGTAGTAGAATGCAATTTGACAATAATCGACATACTGCATACCAACCATACCATCAACATCGATAGGAGGATCAAAAGCTCCAATCAACCCATCATGACTACGACTAGAAGGAGTGCCAAAACTAGAACGCATCAAAAGAGCCTTCAATAGAGCACCCTTTACCATCAAATCCTCCATTAAAAACTCCATTGACAATATCTTCATCTGCTCCACCTATAAATACTACATCAGACGAAGATTTCATACCACTTTACCAATATCTAGAGTGACAGAGTTACCAGACTCCCGAGAGAAAATTAACTATGAAGAAAGATGGACCTAAAACCAACAAGATGGCCCCAAAAAAAACCAGAACCATGACATCCAAAGAAAAAGAATTAGAATCTGTTGTAAATCCAATAGTGAAATAGTTGCGAAACATTAAAAACACAAAAGTACATGAAGTTTCATGGGCGCAACACTAGGCAGAAATAAAAAAATGGGCTTACGGGGGTAAGTCAAAAATGACAGAGGAGGGGGAAAAGATAAACCATAGAACTATCATGAACTATATGAATGCACCCCTCATGGCAATTTTTGGAGGGACAAAAGAAAATATTGTCAAATTCATCATCAGTTGATACCAAAATGGGAAATTTTACTTTGACAAACGAGTAGAAGTATCAGTTGAAACCATTACAAACTTGCTGGTATTTCCAACATAGGCGACCTTGTTCCTATAGTTATCAAAGAAGGGTTGGTTGAAAGACTAACAGGAACACCGATAGGGAAAAAATCCAAAAGGTTAATTGTCGGACAAATTAAAGCCACTACACCCAAAATGGTGGCCAAAATTATATCCATAGGCCTGATTGTCATAGGAAGAGAATGCGATTTGAAACTAGACATGCTAGAAGCTGCTGTAGAAATTCTAAATCCTTGATGTCATAAGGAATTTCATAAACATGCTAAAGATCTAGGCACACAATTAACCTCACATAGCATTGTAGAGAATTGGCATAAGGAGAGAAGAAGAAGAATTAATGAACACACATTAATGAATGATCAATAAATGATATTGATATTATTACATAGGTAATACATCCTTATAAAGGAAAAAGGAGTTGCTAGAAGACAACTCAAGCTAGCTCATAAAGCAGGCTTACTAATTATGATAAACTCCATAGTTGGCTAAAGCACTTTCCCAATCTACCAAGCACCTCATGAATTAGCAATAGCATGTGTGAGTGATGATGAGTGAAGGAAAGAATTGCTAATACTAGAATATGGAGAGAAAATAATGGAGGATGGATTGGCAACAAAAGCTGCCAGTTTCCTAGTTGACTAGATTTACCTTATCCACAAAAAAACAGGATAAAGCAGATAAAGCAGAATAAAGCAGAATCTGCTGTAAAGCATAGTTACCAATTTTGGATGGCCATAAAGTGGTCAAGATCAACCCAAAATAAGAAATAAATCATTCCTAGGATATAGATGGAAAGTGTTGACTCTAAGGTGCAAGTGGATGCCAACTATCTAAGCTAGTGGGTAGGAAATTAATCAAATAATGATTAATTATTTTATGAGTGGGTTTATTATATTCCAACAGTTGCTGTCTATATACCAGAATCAGGGAAAGTTTACTGCTGGGCTCAATACGTGGCCGACATGCTCAAGTCTATCTATGAAAAGTTCTAGGAAATAGGTGCAATAATTAGATTTCCATCACTATTAATCTGGATAGCCATGTACCACCTATATCCAATAGGGCATCCACAGTTCCTAGAACTAACCAGGTTCCACATGTGGTGTTTCAAGTCATTTTCAATGGGTCAAACTCCACAGGAGCTGGAGGAAGGCAAAGTGTTCTTAGAAAATTGGTTTCAAAATCTGAAAATCCAAATAGCCAGATGGAGGGTGCCACAAAAAATATGAAGATGTCTTCCCCCTACAATACATATCCTGTTATAACTAGACCACACTATAGTATGGCATGTGCAAGGGTCCAAAGAAAAAGCAAAGACACTCGACTATTATCCAACAGTCGAGGATATTTTCACAGAGCTATCCAGGAATACCAAAACCAAAATAACCTTACCGGAGGCTGCAAAAGAGATTAATCAACCCATTGTGGAAACACTGCTCAGCCAAGAGATGGAAGAATACTATGAATTTCACCTTCATATTAGTACCTTCACTTTGGAAGACAACCCGACAGAGGAGAACAAGCTCCTTTAGATTGAAAATGTATCAACAGAACAACAAGTCATGGTATCGACAGAACAAAACACTATGGTCCCGATTCAAGAGAAACAGGAGGAGGGAGGAGGAAAAATAGATGAAGAAACTCAGTCTGACATACCTGAGTATGCTATGAAAAAGGAGAACCTAAAAATAATAGCTAAGGAAATATCAACATTAATAAAAAAACAAGGGACTCGGGCACAAGGAAAGGGGAAGCACAAACTTATCCGTCCAGAAGAATTAGAAGATGAAGACGAACTACTTGCTACCGTTGCCGACATTCTAGAGGATGCTTCACTGAACAAAGTATCTGTCGAAGCACAGTTCAAACAGTTTGTTTAATCAGAAGTGAAGCAAGGTAGGTTTAAAAGAGTAAGAGTTGTTGCCCAGCCCAAAATAAGTCCTATTGATTTAACACCAAAATCCCCACAACCTTCTCTTATTAGAATAACACCAGACTCAACATTTTTCATATCACCAATTTACAAATATATCATCCCCAGAACCCTGAAAGAAAATATTGATAAAGATGTTGAACTTCAGTAATTTATCAACACACTACCAAACCTATTTCTCAATGCCCAACAAATCAACACCACTCACAAACTCATAGAGTCGAGCTCTGCCCGACAAAGTCTCACCTCACAAATCAACCAAGTCTCACCACTGCCAAAAGTTGTGGGACTTATCAAATCCTTGTACATCTAAAATACTAACAAAACATGTGAAGTTGTCACAACCCAAATTTCCTCATTCACACCAACTATCCCAAAAATTCCAGTTAATGAGACAAATGAAGGAACATTTGATCTTGAAGGTAATGATCAAGATGCACTGGATACAGAAATCACCCACCCTATGGACTCTAAATAAATCAACAAACCTGTCGATTTTCATCCAGAAGTTGAAATCCCCATGCCGAAAAGTCACCTTTTAACCACTCCATTAACGCCAGAACACTCACCATCGCCATCACCACCACCACCACCACCACCATAGTCTCCTCACAATCCAGAGCCACCATATTCACCACCACTAGAGGCACAAACAACTACAAGTCCCTCCCATTTAATTCAACCAGTTAACCCTGCCACAACATAAGCTCAGTCAACTGAAAATACACCGACTGAAGAGCACCAATCAGATCAGAAACAAACAACATCAATACCAATAGGACCAATGGTGGTCCATCATTCTAAACATAAAAGAAAAAAGAAAATAAAAGAATAAAAGAGAAGAACAACAGACACAATAGGTATCAACGGTTATCCACCTTCATCAACTAGGGTCGACTACTGTAGTTGACACATCAAAACTTAGATATGGAGAACTAGACCAGCTATTGGGAGCACTCACTAAAGAGGATGCAATGAGAAATCAAGACAGAAAAAATAGATAGACAAACATGAAGTAGAAAAAGTTGAATTCCTGACCAAATGCAAGAATCTGACTCAAATAATTTTACTAGGAGAAAAAGAGACCAACACTGAAAAACCATTAGAGAGAGCTTACCAACTGCTGGAAAGTGTCGGGTCGAACCTTCAGACGCAACTCCAGGCCAAGAAGGATGAGAAAAAAGAAAATACTTCTGTGCTATTGATAATGCAGTACACAGCATTCTCAGAATCTTATAAAGTACTATAGGAACATTTGGAGGAGTCCACCACCACAGAAGAAGTACTGCGTAGCTGGTACACTTAATATGGCTAGGTATTTCAGCAGGCTCAAGACACCCGTGAACACATTAAAAAATTAGAAAATCAACAAGGATTGGAATCAGGAATGAGGAGCACAGTACAAGATCAGATTGTACTGGAGACGGAAAAACTTGAAAAATTAGAAAAACAAGCACACCAGTGGATGAATTAGGAATTACCCAGTCTCGACACATTGGACAAGATTTTCCCACAAATGAAAAGATTGCTTGACACAGTAGAAGAAAAAACTCAACTTCTTGGGATTTACATGAGCAACATCACAAACCTACCAATACAAGAGAAGTTGTCAACTATGTCAAGCATTACAACCTTGACCCTTGACATTCAGAATGCCCTATGCAATTGGACAGAATTTCAACACCAACTTTCCATTACAGCAGAAGCAATTGTGGAGGTATGTGTACAGAAAATACCATATATTCGACTACAAATCCCATGAAGATAGAGAAATTAGAATAAAACTACTTCAAAGAGAATGTTTTTGTTACCTCTCTTGTTTCTTTGAGACGAAGAAATATTTTGTTTCCGCGGGAGATGTTGGAGGAGCTAGTCAGTGATCCAACTAGATTAGTTAGCTGACTAATTAGAGATTAGGTTGGCCTCCAAAGGTCATTTCGATTGACTGAACAGAAAATTATTTATTCATAACTTTTTTGTAATCATATATAATAGGCTATTGAGCCAGATATAAACTTGGTTTGGTTTGATGTTTGTATGAACCCATATGTGTTTTGTGTTATATAAAGTTGTTATTCAACCTACTATTTTGTCTCTTGTCTCTATAATGATTATATGATTATATATGTGTATTATTGGTACCTTAGTGATATGAGGAATTGCAACACCTTCCACCATGTTGGAAAATATCTGCACTTACATCCAACCATGGCAGTCCCAGCCTACCACCATGTTGGAAAGGCTCTGTACTTACATCCAACCATGGGAGATCCAGCTTGCCACCATGTCAGAAAGGCTCTGCACTTACATCTAACCATGGGAAGCCTAGCCTACCACCATGTCGAAAAGTCTCTCATGTGTATCTGTGTCTTCTAGACTCATCACTTCCCATTGGAAGGAACCTCGATCTGAAGTATACCAATCTTCTCTCTGAAGTATTCAAACTTCACCACCCATTTCTAGCATAGAGTCACATCAGGACTAATTATGTCCAAGGATAACCTGCGAGCTTTGCTAGGACTGATTTCATCCTAGGACAACCTATGGGAATTATTACGTTTGAGAAACCTACAAGCTTCACCAGGATTTTATACTCAGACAACCTGTCTAATTGGCTATGCTAGAACTCGTCAATCCCTCTTTCGAGAGGTTTTGATCTATATCACATACTAGAGCTTCACTATTCCTCTCTTAATCATACAAAAATGCAAGTCAGATCAATCAAATCAAATAGTAACTTTCAAAAGAAACATACTACACCACAAATAGCTGAGAAAGTGGCAACATGTTTTTCCTCGGCTGTACTAGGCGCCATGCAAGAGTGCATCCTGCTAAACTAGTAGCCCAAACTCGATCTCAAACTGAAGAAGAAACCAAAGGTTCTCTTCCTCTTAGTGGCTTTACCAATGTAAATCAACATAACCATGTATGTTAGTCTTCTCATTTGTATCATACTTGATCCCATACTCAATTGTACCCTTCATGTACCTCACTGCATGCTTTACAACTAGGTAAGCATCTCTCAGATCCTTCTGGAACTAGCTCAAGTTGTTCATAGCAAAGCATGTGTCTGGTCATGTATTTTTTAGGAACATCAATGAACAAATCATCTGATGATACATCACGGCATCAATCATTTCTATTTAAGTATCAATCAATATTTTCAAGTTCGATGCCATAGGTGTGGCCATGGCCGTGCATTACATCAACCCAAACCTATTTAGGATCTCCACTACATACTTCCCTTGTCCAAGGGATATTCCATCCACACTCTGCCACACCTCCATGCCTAGAAATTAGTGCATCATACCCAAGTCCTTCATCTCAAACTCAACAACAAGTCTCCTTCTTGCATATTTAATGAGTTCCTCTTTTCCTGAAAGGAACAGGTCATCGACATATAACAAGAGAAACACTAGTATTCATCCTTCAACCTTGAAGTAAAGGTTGAAATATTCTTTACTCTTAGTAAATACTAAAGCCATCAATAATTTGTCCATCCTATCATACCATGTCAAACCTCAATATCTTCTGTAGTCACTCCCTCTGAAGAGGAGCATCATTCTCCCTTTTTCGTTCATACTCTATGTATTGAAACATTCTATAATGGACTGACAAGTAGCTTCCTCTGCTACTAATATTTTGTGTATCCATCTAGGGTCATTTGATACCAAGATCCTCTATCTTGAACTTTGTTGAAAAATTATTCTCTCACCCATCTATGCGCTTGTCATCCTCTATAGGATTTCATCTTCAATCTTATAGCAAAGGTTAATATCTTCATTACTCTAGGTGATTTTAAAGCTCCTTATGTAACTGTATGTTCTATCCCATGGGTGCCTTCTAAGCTCGTACAAGGCCTTCTTTAATTTGCAATGTATCCCTTGATGTCTCCATCTACTTCATGTTAGATCTTGTAGATCCATATGGAATACGCTATGAACTTCCCTTCAGGTCTTAACACCGCATCCTAGACATCATTCTTCTTGAATTGGTACTCTTGATCATAGTCTCCTTCCCTCTCTTCTGTTATATTTTTATCATTCAAGATAGCATTATGAGCTTAGGATATTTTAATTGAAAGAATAACATGCATAGCAATAAAACACAAGAGACAAGAGACACAAAGAATTTTCCTCAGGGAAACCATAAAGGAGAAAACCCCGCAACTTCCTCAGAGATAGAATCAGCACCACAAGTAAATCCCAAAAACATAAAGATGATCTCCTGACAGCAGTAGCCTCTCTCTTGTCCCATCAACTTCTCCTCTCACTCATGCGCCCCAATGAGTGAGTGTGTGTGTGTGTGTGATAAATAGAGAGGATCGCTCTCTATTTATATTCTTTCATTCACTTGAAACCCACTCCAACATGTCGGCCTCACTTAACAATTACTTACTAGAGCCGACATATCTAGGAGTGTCTAATAACCCTAGTGCCCCACAAATTGTGGGGACTTTGCCTCCTCCGACCAACAAGGAGGGTTATCCTTAACACAATGGTGGGGACTATTTCCCTGACTTACAATGACTCACCTAGGGTCAACTTCTCTAGGATATTCTAATAACCCTAGGACCCCACAACTGCGGGGACTTTAACCCTTGACCAATAGGAGGGTTACCCACAATGACTTGACATTACTTGTTTACAATATAGAACCTCCCAATAGGAACATCGGGCCATGACACGACTCAAATACATTACAGACACATCCCGGAATAAACATCGGGATATAATACATAAGATATACGAATGAATACATTCTGAAGTTACAAATACATTAACACTCCCTCTTAACTAGGAAGGTATTCTCTCGACAAAATTTATCAGCACAAGTATTCTTCTCTGTATCATCTGGATCATCATTGAGTTCTCATCATCTACATCTTCAAGTCATCTTCATCTAGATCTGGATCATCACTCGATCTAGATCATCATCACTAGATCTATATCATCACTCGATCTGGATCATCATCACTAGATCTGGATCATCACTTGATCTAGATCATCATCATTGGATCTACATCATCACTCGATCTGGGTCATCATCGCTGGATCTAGATCATCACTGGACCTAGATCATCACTCGATCTGGATCATCATCACTACTGGATCATCATCACTGGACTCATCACAGGTGTTATCTCATGATTATTCTCATCACAAGAAGTTCTACAGATCCATCCCTTTTTCATGTTGGGTGTAGGCCTAGCCTCCATGTAGGTATTTCTCAGTGCTTATATCTGACCCTAAGTCAGAATGGCCCTTCCAGCACTTACATCTAACCTTGACTCATCAGAAAGGCATGCCCAACACTCACATTTGACCATGAGAGGAACTTAATCCCCTCACCATGTCAGAATGGCCTAGCCCCTACATCTAACCATGGAAGGAACCCCATCCTCTCCCATGTCAGAATGGCCCATCCCTTACATCTGACCTACTCATCAGAATGGCCCAACACTTATATCTGACCTACTCATCAGAATGGCCCAACACTTATATCTGACCTACTCATCAGAATGGCCTTACACTCACATCTGATCATGTGAGAACACATCTCACAGTCGTATCAGAATGGCCCCCAGTCCTAGACTGAGCTTTCCTGGTAACTGACCAGGTGCCTCCATTCTCCCAGAGAATGGCATCATCCCTTATATTTGACCAAGTGGGAACCAATCCCTCAATCACATCAGAATGGCCATGCACTCACATCTAATCATGTAAGAATACATCTTACAGTCGTTTCAGAATGGCCCTAAGTCCCAAACTGAGTTTTCCTAGTAACTGACCAAGCACCTCCATTCAAAGAATGGAAACAACCCTTATATCTGATAAAGTGGGAACACATCCCTCAATCACATCAAAATGGCCATGCGCTCACATCTGATCATGTAAGAACACATCTTACAATCATATCAGAAAGGCCCTCAGTCCTAGACCGAGTATTCCTGGTAACTGACCAGGCATCTCCATTCCAAGAATGGCAATAGCCCTTATATCTGATCATGTAGGAACCAATCCTATAGTCATATCAAAATGGCTCAGCACTCATATCTGACATGGAAGGAACCGATCCTCTCACCATGATAGAATGGATCAGCCCTTACATCTGACAATGGAAGGAACCAATCCTCTCACCATGTCAGAATGGCTCATGGACTCATCACTTCCCCTTGTAAGGAACCTCGATCTGGAGAACACCAAGCTTCTCCCTGAAGTACTCAAACTTCACTCTGGCTAAAGGCTTCGTCAACAAATCAACTATTTGTTCATCCATCGCAACATACTAGAGCTTCACTACTCCCCTCTGCACCATATCCCTGATATAGTGATGCTTGATCTCGATATGCTTCAACTTGTCATGGAACACTGAGTTCTACGACAACTTCACACAACTTTGGTTGTCGCAATGTATACAAGTAGCATCCATCTGGAGATCAAATGAATCAGATAGTAGCTTCCTTAGCCATACTTCCTCACAACTAGCTGAACAAGCTACGACATACTCTGCTTCAGCTGTACTCATTGCCACACAGGACTGCTTCCTACTAAGCCAAGAGATCACACCTGATCCCATACTGAAGCAACACCCTAAAGTGCTCTTCCTATCAATGGCATTTCCTGCCCAATTTGAATCAACATAACCCTCGAGGTTAATCTTCTGATTCACCTCATACTTGAGCCCATAATAAATTGTACCCCTTAGGTACCTTACTATATGCTTTGCAACCATTAGGTGAACATGTCTCAATGTGTTCACAGCAAAACAAATATCTGGTCTTGTAATCGTCAGGTACATCAAGGACACAATCATCTAACGATACATTGTAGCATCAACCTTCTTTGAGGAAGCATCACTCAATATCTTCATTTTCGATGCCATAGGTGTGGTCATGGCCTTACAATCCATCATCCTGAACCTCTTCAGCATATATACTGCATACTTCCCTTGTCCGAGAAAGATTCCATCTGTATTCTGCCACACCTCCATGCCTAGAAAATAGTGCATCGACACATAATAGGAGCATCACTGGTCTTCCACCTTCAATCTTGAAGCAAATTTTGGAATCCACTTTACTCTTAGTAAAGCCCAGAGTCATCAATAATCTATCCATCCTGTCGTACCATGTCGAGCCTCAAGATATTCTGTAGTCACTCCCTCTGAAGCAGAGCATCATACTCCCTCTGTCTTCCGTACTCTATGCACCGAAACATTCTGTACCGAAGTGACAAGTAGCGTCATTAATGCAAACATTATATTATGCATAATACATTAACTGAATATAAACAAATGCATAACAAAACAATATCATGAAATGACAATTGAATACTTATCTTTATTTGTTTTGTGGGTAGACTCATTCTTGAGTCTTTATCTTCATCGTCTTCTTTATTCATAATAGCATTGTTTCTTATCCAAATGCTAAGGTGGATAAGAGGTTCTTCAAGAGTTGAGTTCTTCATATTCCTCGATGATTGAGGGATCTTCTTTGGATGGTGAGAGATTGATCTTCAGTTGCTCCCATCTTCTTTTCTCTTATTATTAGTTGAGCTTCTTCTTGTGTGTGCTCTTCCCAGAGTTTGTTGAAAGTAATCACTTCCTTCTAGCACACATTCTTTGAATGAATGAATCCCATGATCTTGGGAGGCCATTCAAGGTTGTTGTCACCACTTCAACATTATCCACTTCTTCTTTTACCACTTCAAGTTGTTCTCTGATTTGAGAGACCACCGTAAAGTATGACTGTATGGTCTCTGCATTCTGGATCTTCACATTCTTCAACTGTTTTCTCAAAGTCATATTCTGATTTATTTTCTTCCCTTCAAATAGCTTGGTCAATGAATCAAACATTTAGTGTCTTTAGGGAATACACTTGTGATACAATGTGATCCAAGATTGAATCAACAATGATCTTCTTGGCCTTGACCAAGTTCTTCTAATGTAACGCTTTTAGCCTCATCTCCCTATGGAACTGGAATCTCTCTACTCATGTAGGTGTCCAATCCATTTTATTTAGAGAGATCAAATACTTCCATGCTTGGAAGTTGTCAACTTCACCAAGCTTATCATCAATCTGATGTGATAGATCACTTTGAAATGAGAACCTCAAATGCAAATAGCAAAAGATTAGATCTTACCGATTTGAGGTGTCCGTCCTGGTTCCAGAGCTGGCTGATCTAGGGTTTGTCAAAGAAAACCTAATTTTCAAAACTTGGAATATTACAGATCTAATTGGATAGAAATATATATCTCTTCAAGTTGAGCTATCCAATGTACTCATTTTCTGAAGACAGTGGAGGGAAGCTCCCGAAACAGGAAGCCCTAGTTTTCCAATTTCTTCTACAGAAATGCCTGTTACTGTTTATACAGTATCTCTAAAATTACTACTCCTATGTGTTTAAAACTTGTACTAAGGTATCCTCGCATGTTCCTATTCCAACACCACATTTTTCATCATAATTGGTTTCACCAATTGGGACTTATGATCATTTTCCCAAGGTGACCTGTTACAGGACTGTTAAGAACAACAAAGTTGTACAGACTTCCATGTGTCACTGGTTCATATTCTGAGTATGAAATTTAGACCATAGAACATATTGTCTGTACCCTTTCTTGAACATCTTTATAAATGTCATTTGGACCTTTGTATCCCATGATATAGCAATTCTCCCCAGGTGTCCTATTTAGGGATGAATTCTGGAAGAGGATGGAACCCTAAATTCGAGGGATCATATCTCCCAGAATATAGTGAATCTGAGGCTGAATGTTGGAGACAGTGTACATAAGAATTTTATATTCTACCTCTACAATTTTCAGCTCTTGATCCTTCTCCAATCCCAATATATAGAGAATGTACCAAAACTTATCAGTTTTAGTATTTTAGGGTTTTTCCAGCTCGGGGTCAAACTAGGGTTTGAATTTCCCGGAGTTATAACCAACCAAAAATATTGATCCAGGTCTCTAAAATTCGATATTGATTAGGATAGAAATCCTATGATGGGATCACTCAAAAATTCCTCTTCTGTGAGAAGCCCTAATTTCTCGCACCAAAAACTGAAAATGCTCGAAATCGAATTCCGCTTCGAAAGAAAGATGTGCCCTTCAATGGAGAGTCAATCTAGCATAATTTTGCTGATGGATTATGGAGAGGGACCTAAAACATAAGAATCCCTAGCTTCTACAACTGCACAATGTCTTCTTCTCAGGTTAGCTCTGATTCCATGTTAGATTTTTATCATGCAAGCTAGCATTATGATCTCAGGATCTTTTAACTGAAAGAATAACATGCATAGCAATAAAACACGAGGGACAAGAGACATAAAGACTTTTCCTTTGGGAAACCATAAAGGATAAAACCCCACAACTTCCTCATAGATAGAATCAACACCAAAAGTAAATCCTGAAAACTTAAAGATGATCTCCCGATAGCAGTAGTCTCTCTCTTGTCCCAGCAACTTCTCCTCTCACTCATGCACCCCAATGAGTGAGTGTGTGTGTGTGTGATAAATAGAGAGGCTCACTCTCTATTTATATTCTTTCGTTCACTTGAAACCCAATCCAAAATGTCGTCCTCACTTAAAAATTACTTACTAGATCCAACATCTCTAGGAGTGTCTAATAACCCTAGTTCCCCACAACTTGTGGGGACTTTGCATCCTTCGACCAACAAGGAGGGTTATCCTTAACAAAATGGTGGGGACTATTGCCTCAAATTACAATGAATCACCTAGGGTCAACTTCTCTAGGATATTATAATAACCCTAGGGCCCCACAACTGCAGGGACTTTAACCCTTGACCAATAGGAGGGTTACCCACAATGACTTGACATGACTTGTTTACATTATAGAACCTCCCGATAGGAACATTGGGGCATGACATGACTCAAATACATTACAGACACATCTTGAAATAAACATCAGGATACAATACATAAGATATATGGATGAATACAGCCCGCAGGGGTGTAGACTGATTGGCAAGTGTCATGTAAATGAAGGAATGTTGTAAAAGAGGTCTCAAGTTCAAATATCACCCCAACTTATCCATGCCCCATGCTTGTGGGTTATGTGGATTCACCTAAGGTTATAGTGGTAGCCGATGTGAATGGACCCCATGTCACGCAAGTACCAGAACTACCCAGTTACTGATTCCCCCAGTACAAAAAAAAAGATATATGGATGAATACATTCCGAAGTTACAAATACATCAACATATTATTGTCTACTTCTTCGTAGTTGGAAGGCTCTGCATCAATGATGTCTCTCAATAGTGTCACATAACTAGAGTGTGTCTAAGGCCTCTTTCTTCCTTTGGAAGTATCATCATACAATTCTTCATCTTGGATTATTTCTCATTCCCAAGGTGGTATTCATCTGTCAAGCTCGATCTACCATTCTATTTATATTCTTCTGAAGCTCTTTCTTTTGCTATAGTGTCTTTGACTCGAGAATATTTAGGTTCCTCTTCTGAATTGTCGTTACTTGTTCTTTGGAATGATCTACAAGTCAAGTTCATTTGCATGATTAGGAACATGTCATAATTTCCAAAACATATTAATAGTGACAAATATATGTCGCATAGCCATGCGACTATTTTAGCCAATGCTACAAAGTTCATCCATATCATGTATACATACAGTAACTTCTAGATGCATTCTACCCCAATGTTATTAAGAGTGTGTACTAGTCCTAATATGCCAGCAAAGAGGTTTCAATATAGATAAGTAGTGATGGAATGTTGTAGAACATCATTGACTTCTCACCCATCATGTGCAATTCAGTAGTATAAATGAAAATAATCAAACATGGATAACATATCAACTGAATATAAACAAATTCATAACCAAACAATATCATGAAATGACAATTGAATACTTATCTTTATTTCTTTCATGGGTAGACTCCTTCTTGAGCCTTCATCTTCATCATCTTCTTCATTCATAACAACATAATTTTTATCCAAATGCTAAGATGGATAAGATGTTCTTCAAGAATTGAGTCCTTCATATTCCTCATCATTTGGACCTTCCTAGCCCAAGATATAGAAAATCTCCCTAGGTCACCTATTTATGACTGTATTCTGGAAGAGGCTAGAACCCTAATTTGGAGGAACCATATGGGCTTGAAGTATAGAGAACATGAGGATGAAACGTTTAAACAATGTACAACACAAATTTATCTTCATCCTATAAAAAAAAATTCTTCTATTCCTTCTCCAGTATCACGTTATAGTGAAAGTGAGAGAAATGACTAAATTCAGTCTTCTAGGGTTTTCAGGCATGAAGCCCTAATTTCCATTAGCTGCCATTGTAGCTGTATTGTGGCTACACAGTGAAACTTCTCTGATTCAAAAACTACTACCACCAATAGATGCACCCTAGTGAGGCAAGTTAGCCTATACCTCCTTGCTTGATAATCAGTGGAGAGAACACCTTCAACTAGGAATCCCTAGTTCCTGCAGCTGCACAGTTTCTTCTTTCAGAGAGGCTCTAATACCATGTTAGATTTTCTTAATATCTGATTAGATTATCTAGGATATTTATCTGAAAGAATAACAAGTACTGAAAAATTCATAAAATGTAAAATATACACAAGACACAAATATTTTCATCGAGGAAACCATAAAGGAGAAAACCCCACAAACTTCTTCAGAATAGTAAGATGATCAAAAGCAGTAATAAGAAATTTTCAGCAGCTATCTTTCTCTCCTCCTATGACTATCTCTCTCTCTCTCTCAAAACTCCTTAGAGAGTGTGTGAGGTTTGTATAAATGAGGGATAGCACCTCCCTATTTATACCCTTTCAAGTCACTGACCAAATATAAGAATTGAGCCTACATGTCATCTCACATGGGGCCCACTTCTCCTAGAGAGACCACAATTAAATATTACATGATGTTACACTGGGGACTATTGCCCCAAATTATAATGGAGTTTGTACCTCAAGGTATATACACAATTTATAAATCCCGTAAAGGGGTAACACACATCCCCAATGGGGGTACAACAACATACAATGCTAGTATACATCAGAATATCTTCTGAAATTACAAATACATCAAAACATTGAAATAAGTACACTAAGGTTGCAAGTTCAGGAAGTCGGTCTGATAATGTACCAACACTCCACAAATATAACAAATAACTACTCTGCGACCTTATCCCATAGCTCTTCCATGAACAAATCCTCCATTACGACCTCCACGGAATCCTCCTTGATGCTAATATGGTTGTTGGTTAAATTTTTGTTGCGGTTGGTTGAACTATGGTTGTTGTTTATTATGTTGTGGCTGCACATACTATGGTTTTGGTGAGATATACTATGGTTTTGGTGAGCTATACTATGGTTTTGGTAGTGGTCTTTCTGCTAGTCGTTTCTCCTCTCCCTTCATAAAATACATATCCATGGTCCATTCTTGGAGAAACTCATACGCTCTGCAGTTCTTTTCTTCATGGACGATCAATCAACAAAAATTATAGAAGAATTTTGTTGGTTTCGACATAACCTTCTCGAGGTATACGCACTCCTCATACCAATTTTTCTTTGGTATGAAAAATCCAACCCCAGGGTATCTTTGACTTAGCGGATTTGGGGATTCAACCTATAAATATTCTTGGAATTCCAGACATTGATCCTTATGATTTCCTTTAGGATGACATCACGTGCACCATACTTATTCACACACTTCTTTTCACTTCTTGATATCTTGCAACTAGATAGTGAGGTTTACCAATTACGATTGGATCTAGCTCATTCGAATCCTCGTTTCTCCAACCAATGATGGTTCCATATTCATCGCAATTTCAATAGATTTCTCTTGGGATGCAATTTTCTATTGCATTAGTGGAATGCGGATGTGTGGTACCAAAGATGTGATAACCCATTCCTTTTGTTGCACATTTATCATTCTAAAACTCACCTTATCCCTCAGTGTCTTGAATCGTTGATCAAAGTCCCATGCCGATTCATTAGGATACTTCTTTATTTCCTTCAACTCAGTGCTATATTGTAACTCTGATTTTGGATTCTTAAATTATTTGATTAGTCAAGTCCTAATCTATGCTAGCATTTTATATGGATTTCCCATCGGTACTTGCACATGTTTCATCTACCAATTCGATGAGCAGCCTCGGAAGGTCGACGTCAATTTTCCTTTCTTTACACTTTCATCCTATACTTGTTTTACTATCCACAGTGCTTCACATAAGAACCAATATTTTTCATGATCTTCATTCCCATTTCCCTAAAATAAGGGTAGTTTCACATCATCACTCGCCATTCTAGGTCTTCTCCTAGTGTTCATTGATATGATATTGTTACTGTTGTATTGACACATAGGACAACCTTATAATGGACTTGCATCTCTTCCTCCTGAATTTGGTGTAGTGCACAGAGTCTTAGGTATGTTATAGCTTTGGGTTGGTCCTTCCTCAGACTTGGGTGTATCCTAGTCGTTTCCTTCATCGTTCAAGGGTCGCTTAGTCCCTTGTTGTCCCTTCTTGTAGTTTTATTTTCTAGTCGTACCCGAACTCTCCTCATTCCTCCACCTCTTTTCTTGTCAAAACCTCACCCCACTTCGTAGGAGACCACACTCGTCGAAGGCTTCCCTCATAGTCTCTCATAAATTTCATCCATTTACCCCATATCATTCCATCCAACCCCTCACCTTCATGGTACCCATAGCCTCCACACACTAAGGATTTACTCATTAGAATTCATATTTAGTATTCCTTTTTCACATATAAGCATCTTAATCCATAGTTGAAACAACAATAGAAATCCTCCCCTTGGTCCCTTAAATAATTCTCTTTTAGTGTCATTGAAATATTTAACTGTGTTGAAAATGAACTATGTGATGTATCCTTCCAAAATGTTGTCTATCCACATATTGACAACCTTTAAAAATTTGTTTTTCACCCTTCACAATAGTTGAATTAGTTCTGGGATCCACCAATTAGGTTATCCTCGAAATTTATTCTTCTATAAATTAAGTTGCACCAACCACTCATACAATTGTTGCTGTAAATTCTCACCTCTTGTGGACATGAGTTGTTTCCCTAGATCTGAATGGTACAGGTCTAGAACAAAACACAAACCCAATTGTTAAACTTTCCCTAGATATGGTTAACTATTTGAATATAATGCATCAATGCTTCTCTTAAAGGATGTCCTCACTATCCTTGAATCATTTTCCTTTACTATTGTAGAAGAACCTGTAAAAGATTGAAGACAACAAAAGAAAGATGATAGCATACAAGATAATACTCTAGATATATACTTGTGACCAAGGAATCAAGCAATACATACAATTGATATAGTAAATATGGGAAATAAAAGACATTTTTTATTAGAAATGATTGGAGAGACTACAACCTTTATGCCTTGGTGTTGAGAGTTCCTTCCAATGGCTCCTTGCCTCTAACTTCACCTTGCCTCCAATAGATCAAGAATTATTTTGACAGAGTTTGGGTGTTCAACACAATTCTTCCTCCTCTTTCCCATGGGGGGTAAGCCAATATTTAAAGGCATGGGAGGATAGAGATGGTTGAGGAAATGGTGGATGAGGTGGAAGGGAGATCCTATTAGGGGGGATCTGGAACACTAGGTGTTCCTAAACCATAGGGATGAGGATCCATAGAGGTAAGCTTCGAAAAGCCTCTCGAAGCTTCCTTTTTTTTTCCTTTAAAACTTCAGCACTACACTTTTTACATGGATACATAGTGGTGTTAAGGGGGGAACTCCCTTTTAATGAAGAAAAAGAGTGGTGGAACATCCCTTTTCACATGTAAAAGGAGCATTGTTGTCTTAGGTGATGCTTTTTTCTCAATGGAAAAGGAGTGTTACTGACTCAAAACAAGGAAAATGTAAGTGAATAATTTATTCCTTTCATTTCTCTAGGACAAAATATGAGGTATTAGAGCATACAAGGGAATACCTATCTCATAACATGATGGTGATTAGATTTAGGTGTAACAACAACACTATTGGAAACTTAGCAAAGAATATCTCATGGATATCAGAGTAGATATATTTTCCCAGCCAATATTCTATCGTCAGTCTAGGTTTTTTATTTTATCCTTCTGCAATCTCTCATGCCTTCTGATCAAACAAGTCCTAGATATTTGGTTTCATTGGATTCCATAACATGTCCCCTTCTTCTTTGCAATATGGACCTGGAAATGGAACCATTTGCTGACACTATCCTCTCAACATGGGTTCACTCCATGGGTCTGCCGACACCCATCGACACAAACTCCCTAAATATCGAGCCAGACAGGTTTTATCCTATCCAACAACACCTACGAGCAGGTGTAGTCTCACTCGATATATCTCAGGGAGGGATGTAAGAAGCAAGTTTCCATAGAGGGAAGAGGACTTTGTTTCTAATACTAAATCCTGGATGATGAGCTGAAGTCGACATGAATAGTCTCATCAAAGGAGGACCCTGATGAATCCCACATTGATGCCACAAAACTCGGAACAAAGTTCTGTAATTTTTAGTATGATGTAACCATAGGACTAAATCAAAAGTAATAGACACAAAAATTTGTTTTGACTATAGGTGTAAACTCTCAAGACAATTTCCCTTTTGAACATAAGGTGGCACGACCAAAGACTTGGCAGCATTGAATTGACGAGGCGGAATACAATGCGACAATGGATAATGCATTCTTTGAAAGAATAAAAGGAGTGACATGACTCATGAAAGTGGATCGACTTGGAGACAAGCTGAATACCCAATTGATTGAATGAAATGCAGACAAGTGCAATGTTCAAAAGTGACTAACAACTGGCATTATTGAAAATGAAATGTATTTCCCTTCCCTTACTTTCCCCATCATGATTGATGAGTGCCTCTTTTTGTTTTTACGAGTTCAAAGAGGGTAAAAAACACTCATTATAGCTTATCCAGAGATAATTCCATTGTCATATGTTTTACAAACCTAATAAAGGAGGGGTTTGTTCCCAAGGAAGGGTCCTTCATCGTTTGATTTTTTGAGTCCGATTAAAGCAAACTCGGTATCATTCATGTTTAGAGAATCTGAATGAAAATGGAAGAAGACTCCAAAAGGTTCCTTTTTTTGTATGATTTAGTCTCCGAGGCCCGAAAAAGTATAAAATAATACCTTAGAGAACTCTTCTAGTCATGCTTGGCTGGACTATTCGTTTTTCATAAGTAGTCAATATGAACCGAAAAAGAGATAAACTACCGTCGAAAAGACGACTCTTCAGGTCCTTTTATGAGTGTGAAGAAGGAAAGTTCACTTGGTAATCTCTTCACTAAGTTTTTAACGAGCACGTTGAAGGTATAAAAGGCACTCAAAACCTTCTTCATGTTTGAATCCATAGCATGAAAAAGCGTTAAAGTAAGATCAAACGAGTTTTCATGTTTTAACCAGAGCACAAAAATGAAAAGTAAGATCGACACCATCTTACTATTTTTAACGTACCCGAAGATCAGTTGAAAGAATGCTCATAGTATTTGCTTCATTTTTTAAAGAGCTTGCAATAGAGAATGAACTATCCTTAGCAAGAGTCTTTTTGATAGTATTTTCCCAACATGATGGTCCATAGATTGGTACTTTCCCCCAATAAAAAATATCCAATGGCTCAACTTCAACATAGAGAGGTTGAATACATGCCTCCTAAGCTTTGTTTCATCTACCTAATCTTTTTGGTTCACCAAACATAAAACTCTGGGATACTATTAGAAAAATTTTCACCAGAGATGAAGGAAGAAAGAGGATCTAAAGGTAGATGAAATGAAGGTTCCAGTCCTAAAAAAGGATGGAAGAATCTCTCTAAAAGGACAACCTGTTTCATGTTTACACAAGCTTGAAACATAAAAGAACTACGCTTGAAGGATGGCTTCATTTTTATGCAATCTTGAAACCAAAAGTAAACTTTGCTTAAAAAATCCTATTTCATTTTTAATGAGCTTGACATAGCAAGGGAACTATGCTCGGGAATGGTTTCATTTTTACACAAGCTTCAAACCAAAAGGTAAACTATGCTTGAAACATGGTTTCATTTTTATGCAAGTTTGAAACCAAAAGGTAAAATTTGCTTGAAACAACCTGTTTCATTTTTAATGAGTTTGACATAGAAAAATAACTATGCTCAGAAATGGTTTTATTTTTACACAAGATTGAAACCAAAAGGTAAATTATGCTTGGGGCTAGTTTATTTTATAACGAGCTTAAAACTAGAAATAAACTATGCTCAAAGACTTGTTTCATTTTTTAACGAGCTTGACACATAATAGGAACTATGCTCGTGAACCTATTCTTACCCAACATGATATCTAGAGATTGGTAGGTTGCCCTCTTACATAATAAGCTAGTGAATTAACTCCAGTATGATGTCGAGAGGTTGGAGCCATGCCTCCCCATTTTACCTATTATGGGAAGAAGCTAAATAGAAGAAGTGGAAGGAACCACAAGAACATGTAGAACATTTAGGGGAGTCTGATGGCTAGGAATCATGCTATCGTTAGGTGTAACAAAGGAAAGATGATAAATGGTCACAATCTTCCCATCATGGGGAAAATGCATCACTCTAAAGAGTGTGGACACTATATCCTTCATGGTGTACACATAATCACGTCCAAGGAGAAAATTGAAATGCAAAGGACCTTGGACCACCATAACATCAATACAGATAGTTTTCCCTCCTAAAGTGATAGGTAAATGAGGAAGATCCGTAAAGGTGAAGTAGGTCTTCGATAAAAAGTCAATATCTGATCGGTGGCTGGAAAAAGATGAGGAGAACCTAAATCTTTCCAATTCGTTGAGGATAGAATGCTAACAGAATCCCTTTCGTCAACAATAGTGCGAAGCATCCACCTAGAGGTAACTTACACAACTATATATAAAGGAACAATCAAATAAAGACAAGACTTTGTTAGGTTACTCTAGTCAAAGGAAATAAACTCATTACCTGGAGAGGATTCTGTTGAAAGAGACAAAATTTATTCTTGCATAGAACAATCAGAACTAACTACAAAAACTTTAGTAGGTTTCAATTCACTCTCAACTAGAAGAGAGGGACAAGACGAAGACTGTGTCGAAGCGACGATTTCAATCTTAACACTCTAACGAAAGAGTGGGATCGGGTGGAGATGACATTGAATCGACCACTTTAGCTTCACTCTCTGAAGGAAGAGTGAGATCAACCACATGTGAATCCAAATTGACCACTTGGAATTCACTCTTGGAAGGAAGAGCAGGATCGAACACGGATGAAACCGAATCAACCACTTGATCAACCACTAGGGGTTCAAGAGACAACTTACGATGACCTGTTGGAAGCCCTTGCTAAGGAACAATAATATCTTCCAACAACTTAGAAGCTTCATCCATGCAAGGAAAAAGGTAAGTAAAGTGCATGTCCATACAGAGAAAACAAGTATTTTCGACTTTACCCTTCCGACTCTTAACCAGAGAGTCACTGGTTAAGGGGGCATCATCAATATGATGATCAGAGGCTGATGACATCAGTTGTCAGGAAACCTTAGACCATTCTTCTAAAACTGGTACTAGACCATGACAATCTTTCAGAAGTTGATCACCCTTGCAAAGCTTGCAAGGGAATTTGAGCTTACATGGTTTTTGGGTGTGCATATCAACACTCTCCACAATGGGAGGAGTAACTGGTTGAGACTTGGTTTTTTGTTTCTTTTTCTTCTTCTTATCCACCTGACTAGTAGTACTAAAATTTCAACAAATGAAGAGGGAGAAAAGGGAGTTGACACATCTAGCGAAGAAGGTGAGGGATCAACATGATGTTGATGCTCCTGCGATGAAGGGTTAGGATCTGAAGAAATTGGTGTACATGGGATAACTAGAATAGAGAACAAACAAACAGGAAATATGATATTCAATCCAGGAAATCTTAACGTATCCATGAAAGGAGGACCAACATCCCCATATGGAGGGAAAACAAAAGACATGCTTGATGAAGGAGTCTCTTGGTTTGTAGTCCTGAAAGGTGAAGCCATGACTATGTAACAAAATACATCTCTCTCTTCTAATAAATTCTAACTGTACAGATAACACGCACTACTCAAACTAAAGCAACAAGAAAAATATGTGAGAGGAGTGGATTAAAGGTCTAGAACCTCACAAGATTGTCAACCATCACAACTCACTATATACTGCATGGTCCAATAGTAGAGTGTGACAAGGAGGATTGGGACTCTACCCTTTCTTGAATACCCGACTACCTGGATGATATGTGTGTAGTAATATCCCGGAGTGTTGTTCTCGGTGTATTTCGATGATAGGGTGCCCAAAGGGCTATACTTGTATGGTCTCAGGATTCCTAAAGGTGTCTCCCGATATACGCAAGGTACGTGGGAGCTCCACTACATATTAGTGTTGTCTAATGTACAAGTGTTTGACAGGAGCCTTTTTATATACTACCGAGTACGTGAAGTACCTTTTGATATACCTCTAGGGTACGTGAAAGGTCATTCGATATACCGGTTGGCACATGGAAGAACTACAAGACCCTGGGATGCAGTGTAGGCAATAAACGATGGCTCCTATGCTTAAAGACGCTGGAACACGTCTCTAACCTATCACACAAATTGCTAAATATTTTAACCTAAGTCTAATGCTTGATTTTATATTGAATGGTTAGGTGAATGCATGAGGTGAGGACATAAAAAGTAAAACCATGCAGTATGATGGTGCAAAATTTCACTTTCACTTTCCGGGTATGCCCTACTTAAGGAAGGGGGAGAGATATTCATTTCCTTTGAAACACTGAATAAATCCCATACAAAAATAAAACAAACTTATATGATCCATTCCTCACTCAAACAAACAAAATATTCTCTTTTGAGTTGAAAAAGAAGTGAGATCTCCAAAGAAAAGCAAGAAAAGATTGTTACTAATATTATACAAAAGTGTCCAGAATTTTCTACTAAAGTGAGAATAAACTAATCACAAAATATTACAATAAATATTATATGGATTTTTTCACAATTTTTGTAAAAAGAAAAAAACATACAAAAATCATGTATAACAAATGAAAGAAAACTAAACTGAATCTTTTCTTGTTCTATCAAAGAAGATAGAAATTAGAGATCTAGCAAAACCAAGTTCTATTCAAAGAACACTATGAAGCTTTAAAAACCAACATCCATCACAATTCTTGAAAACACCTATGAATTGTCATGCAACCTATGAATCCTCTTGCGAGCTATAAGGGGGTCCGGGGCAGGGTATGTTTTCAGGATTCTAATATTATACGTAAGTATATCATTCTAGGCGATTATTTTGGATTGAAAAAAAACATGTTTATAGATAGGTAGGCGAATATTAAATATGAAACATAAAATTAACACTGAAATGTGTAAAGTTTGGTGAATATTATGATAAAAAAATCTTTTATGTAAATATAGGCAATATTAAACACTAAAAATGACCAAATAGCGAATTTATTTTTTGAAAAAAACCCAAAAAATAGCCAATTGGCAAAATTTCGCCCCTAAAAATTACCCTAGTCTAGGGGGGTCTTTATGAATTCTCTTTGGCTCATTTTTTTTTATTGAGTTTTCTATTCAAAAATAAATTGCAGAGTTCAAACAACAACTGTAACTATTTGAAGCATGGATCTCAAATACGAAAAAAAACATTTAAGAATGAAATACCAAACAGGACTCAAAGAATACCTGGCACCACGAGTTGCAAGTGTTGAACAGAGCATTACCAGCTTGAGCAGCACTTCTTGTCCACTAAAACAGAGCAGTGGCACCACTTGTTGCAAGTCACACTAGAGTGTTACCAGTTCTAGCACTGCTTCTTTCACATAGAAAAAGAGCGATGGCACTGATTTATACTGATAGGGAATATGTGGTGGCAGCTCCAGAAACGGATTTGATATACATCCTAGGCATGGTGGCCGAGATGGAAATTTGAAAAATAAAAAACTACAGAAAAGTAAGTTACAGTCCGAAAAATGAACCCAAACAATCACCAAAAAAAAAAAGTGAACCAAAAATATGAAAATCCAAAGGAAGATAGAGGAAAATCATTCAAATTCAAATCATATCTACAGATCTATCAATTCAAAAAGTAGATCTACAAATTTAAAATGAAGGTGGAGGTTTCAACTTACCAAAGATTCAAAATTCGAACTAGTTCCCGAGTGGAGTTGTCATTTTTGTTGCTAGAAATTATCACCTCCTGCGTACAGGAGTTGTTTCCCTAGATCTGAATGGTATAAATTTAGAACAAAACACAAACCCAAATGTTAAACTTTCCCTAGATCTTGTTAATTATTTGAATATAATGCATCAATACTTCTCTTAAAGGATTTCCTCGCTATCCTTGAAGCTTCCGCCTTTGCTACTACATAAGAACCTGTAAAATATTGAAGACAACAAGAGAAAGATGATAGAATATAATACAATCAACTAGATCTATGCTTGTGACCAATGAATCAATCAATACATACAAATGATATATTAAATATGGGAAAGAAAAGACATTTTTTATTAGAAATGATTGGAGAAACTAAAACCTTCAGTCCTTGGTGTTGAGAGTTCTTTCCAATGGCTCATTTCCTCTAAATTCACCTTGCCTCCAATATCTTAAGAATTATTTTGACAGAGTTTGGGTGTTCAACACAATTCTTCCTGCTCTTTCCCATAGGGGGTGAGCCAATATTTAAAGGCATGGGAGGATAGGGATGGTTGAGGAAATGGTGGATGAGGTGGAAGGGATATCCTATTAGGGGGGATCTTGAGCTCCATGTGTTCCTAAACCATAGGGATGAGGCTCTATGGATGTAATCTTCGAGAAGCCTCTCGAAGCTTCCTTTTTTTCCTTTAAAACTCAAGCACCGCACTTTTTACATGGAGACAGAGTGGTACTAATGGGATAATTCCCTTTTAATGAATGAAAAGAGTGGTGGATAGTGCTGTTGACTTAGGTAACACTTTTTCTAAATGAAAAAGGAGCGTTACTAGCCCAAAACAAGGAAAAATGTAAGGGAACAATTTCTTCCTTTCATTTATCTAGGAAAAACTTTGATGGATTGGAGAAGACAAGGGAATACCTATATCATAACATGATGGTGATGATATTTACGTGTAGCAACAACACTATTGGAAACTCAGTAAAGAATATCTCACAGATATCATAGTAGATATATCTTCCCAACCAATCTTTTGTCGTCAGTCTAGGTTTTTTTCTTTTCTCCTTCCACAAACTCTCATGCCTTCTGATCAAAATAGTCCTAGATCTATGGTTTTGTCGGATTCCATAACATGTCCCATTTTTCTTTGCAATATGGTCCTACCAATGGAACCATTTGTTGACACTATGTTGTCGACGAGGGTTCGCTCCACCGGTTTGTCGACACCCATCAACAAAACTCCCAAAACATCGAACCAGACATGTTTTATCCTATCTGGAAACACCTATGAGCGGGTGTAGTATCACCAGAGATTTTTGAGGGAGGGCTACAAGAACCAAGTTTCCATACAGGGAAGAGGAATTTTTCACTACCAGTTATCCTATCGCAATATCGACCAGAGATCCAGGGCTTTACTTACATTACTACTCATATCAACTCATTCGCACTTTCTCAAAATCAAATCAACAAAGACACATCATTATCATCATTCACATCATAAATATGTCAACATATAATAAATCCATAAATCCATAAATGCTTCCCCTCATTCATATTTACCCATAAAACCTAGAGATTGCATTATTATAGACTTCACAATATTCACAATACAGAAAAAAACAAAATCTATATCATCAAAAACATCATTCATATAGTTCACAAAATCCACAAAGACACAGTTATACAACAGAATTGCATCTTCAACATCATCTTCATATTATTCCCAAAACCACATCGCAAAAGAAAAACAGTCCTTGGTCGATTAGCCTCAGAATAGAAATATATCCATTGATAGATCAATTCATTTACAAAATAATCGATCAAATGGTCTACCAAACATATGCTCCCCCATGATAATTCACTTTACAATTATAATTATGTTTATAGGCTTTCTAAGTCATTAGAAAATGGTCCACTTAACAGACTTCCTAACTTATAACTTGACCAAATTCACCAGACTTCTCGATATCTTCTTTCATTGCGTTCAACTTTTCCTTCACTTATCGGTGTCACGATTGCTTTATCCTTTGTTGATACCCATACTTTGCACCTTCAAACCTCTTGTCAACACCTACCACTTAGTAATCAACTGTGGACATTCTTCAACGATGTGATCCATTTCTTTACAATATGATCATGTCATCATAGGATTAGTGCAATCTCTATAGAAATGTCAAGGATGTTCACAATTATAACAAATGACTTCACCTCTTCTACAACCAAATCCTCCTCCTTTTCCTCAGCCTCTAAAAAATCCACCTCCTTTGGGTTAAGGGTATTATTACTGTGAGTACTGTGCTTAAGGATATTGAGCTTGCGGCTATTGATCCCAAGGAAATTATTTCTGAGATTGCTCAACATGCATTTGTTCATCATTCTTCATCTGGTAGGTGTCAACTATCTTCTCCTGCAATAGTTGATATGATCTACAATATTTCTTATCACATTTGAGTGATCAACAGAATTTTCAATATAGACTCATTAGCGTGCTTACTATTTTATGTAAATTTAAATATTCTTCTGACCGATGTCCTCTAGTTTCACAAATTCTACACCAAGGCATCCCTTGTGTATTTATTGGAATTGGTGTGCCTGATGAAAGATAGTTCATGAAATTTGGACATAAATCTTTATGGTGGCCTTGATTTCTACATATTTTACACCGAATTTCCTCCTATATTTGTTTCCCTTTATTGATATCATGTAGTTTTAATGTAAGGATGGTGAGTTTTGTTTGTATATGCATCATTCCTGCTCCATTTTTTTTGACTAGTGAACCCTCCAACTTCATGTCGAGATCAAGAGATTCTTTCTATGATACAATATTCTGTTGCATCAAAGGAACACAGATATGTGGCAGCATTGCCACAATAAAACATAATTTGTGCTGGACATCTGACATTTGAAAGCTTACTTTATCCATCAAAGTTCTAAATCTTTGTTTGAAGTCCCAAACAGACTCTGTAGGAAAATTTTTAATCTCTTTCAACTCCATAATCAATTACAACTCATATTTAGGTTCCTTAAACTCATATATCCATCTCTTATGGATTTTTTCCAATGTCTTCTTAGGTATTCCTATTGGAACCACAAAACATTTAGTGTACTAGTCAAGCGCACGACCTCTAAGGGTCGTGATCATCTGGGATTTATTTCTGGTCTCATCTTGGAACTTTCGCATGGTCCATACAAATTCGCATAGGAACCAATGTTTCCTAAGGTTCTCTAACCCATTCCCATTAAATATCAATAGCTTTATACTGTTCTCGGCCATTATGTTTACTCTTGGTATTGTTGAACTAACGGAACTTCTTTGACTGTTATTCCCATCATTACTGTTAGTATGATTGAAAAAACCATTGGGTGATTTGTTTTTAGACCTTACCTCATGATCTGGAGAGTACATGGGGTCACAAGTATGCCGTAAACTGGATTCGGTGCCTCTCCTTCTTCTTTTTCTGATATAAGTCGATATTCCTCTTCTTCATCACAAGGTTCTTCATCAAGGTGCAACGCCAACTTGTAGTCCTCTATTTCGGTCGCATTGCAACTTCTTCTCTTGGTTGTAGTCCTTATTCTCTTTCTTGACCTAAATATTCTTCCACTTCTCAGGAGACCACCTTCTAGCTCAATCTCACTATCATTAGGAAACATCTCATTTTATTCTGGTCCATTTTTCTCACAATTTTTCTTGTGGCATTACCCTAGTTATCCACACACAAATATTTACTCTTCAGAATCCATTCTCATGATCCCCTTTTCACATACCAACATCTTGATCCACAGCTTCAAATATTTCAAAGAACAACCTCGAGGTCCTTGGAATAATTCACCTTGTGCTTCATTGTATGAATTTATCATGTTGAATGCAATTTTTGTGATGTATCCCTCCAAAATACTATCAACCCAAAAGTCGACATCCCTAGATATAATACATGGATTTCTATGTAAAGGTATCATTCCAAGCATTTTTTTGGTATCATTCGTGATCCTCTACTTTCTTCCCATGCAAACTCTAGTGCTTTATAATCAACCCCATCTTGAATTTTGGGTTTCATCGGGTGCCAAAACATATCCATATCACACTGATTTATGGTCCTGACAACTGAACCATTTGTTGGCTTTATTCTCTCCCAAACTAGGTTCATATCCCCTGTTCATCAACAAAACCCAAGATATCGGCTCGATAGAGCAGAAATTAGTCAAAAACACCTATGACACAGATGAAGTCTCACCCGTGATATCTTATGGGGACTGCTAGAACCAAGTTTCTACAATTATGAGGGGGCTTTCCTTGTAAATCATTATCAGGTCACTCAACCAAAACCGAAGAATAAAATTATGTCTCATACATTCTTTCAATAAGATAACCTATTGATTCGTCAACATATATAACACTATGTAACATAAAGCATTAACAATAACTATTATTCCATACCATCATATCTTTATATGTGTGACATATAGATAAGTTCATTCATAACATATTCGCTTGACACATTCAGATATGCTCACTCACAATAGACATGCATTCAACATAAACATGGATATTAAAGACACGTAGAATCAATATTTAACATAAAAACCCATTCGAGAAAACCCACAAAGGTGCTCTTCATCTGGAATGAGAAATGGTTTAGCACCTTGGGTATGCGTAAACAGCTTGCAGACTCTTCTTTTGATATTCTTTACAATTCATGTATTCTTCTCTCATCTGATGCTCTCTGGTTTTGGTCTCTCTCAATTTTCTTTCTCTTATTCTTCTATTCTTAATCATTTTCTATGAATATGCCTCTCTGATTGAGCTATATGATGATCTGCACATAGCTTGGATTGATTTTTTATGCTTTTACACTTCTTGATTTAACCATCTACTGAATCTCAAATGTCATTTAACGGGTTGTATTTCTAATTTCACTCATCCCATTACATCTAAAAAATAGGCACTATCATCCCAAATTACAATCATGCTTTATTCTCCAAAGACAATGATCATTCCAACTAACTCTTTACCAAAAATAGGTCGAACTCCTCGTCTCAACCTGCTTTCTTCCTCTTTTGGCATGGCTCATTTCATCGCAGTATTTACTTGTCTTGCGATAAGAATATTCATCTTTCCAAGCATTATTTTGGTTATATATTCTCGTGTTTTCCTAGGGCTAACACAAATGATTCTAAGTATTCACAAGAATAAGAAGATGATGTGTATTTTCCCTCCACAAGTACACACCCGGATCATGACTCTTTGTTGATCTACTCTGATGTGTCATATCATATGACACCACGTCAAGAGTGCTTCTATGAGTATGAGAATATCTATGGTGGTGATGTTCTTCAAGGAGTTGATTCACCAAAGAGGATAGTCTGACGAGGTAAATTTCAACTAAAACTGAAGTATGGAAGACTAGGAACACTTTAAGGAGTGTTGCATATCCCAGGTTTGGCTCAAAACTTGATCTCAATTAGTAATATGGGGAATGCAAGTGTGCAATATCTATTTGATAAATATATGTGTATGATGGTGCAAGGAGAGATAGTACTGATGAGAGGATTTTGGTTAGGAACCTTGTATAATATATTGGAAAGAAAAAACACTGATGAAAATTTTAATCTAGTATGTCTTGAGTCCAACTACATATATTCTTATCTAACCAACTCAACTATTTAGTGGCATAAAAAGATGGGACATATAGGTGAGAAATTTCTTCATGCTATGGATTGTAAAGGTATGGTCAAAGGTCTCCCTTGTTGCTCTGAAGAAGTTTCATTTTGTGAACATAATATTTATGGTAAACATAGTCATGTATGATTCTCATCTGATCAAGGTGTTGAGAAGTAATAACAGAGATGAATTATTTGGAAATGGATTCAACCAATTCTACAAATAGCATGGTATATATCGACAAAGAAAAACTCCATATATGCCTCAAAATAATGGATTTTCTAAAAGAATGAATGGAATGATAATGGATGAATTGAGGATCATGCTTAGTGGTGAGGGAGTCACACAAGAACTATGGGAATAGGCACTTGACATGGCATGTTACTTGGTGAATAGGTCATTGTTCATGGATCTTATCAACAAGACTCCATATCAGGCATGGGTTGGTAAAAATCCCTCTCTTACACATATCAGAGTGTTTGGGTGTGATGTCTTTGTGCATATCCGAAAGGAGAAAAGAATGAAACTCAACAACAAGTTAAAGAAACACAACTTCATCGAGTATAAGGATGGAGTAAAAGGGTATAATTGTGGAACCCAATGACAAGAAAAGAAATTTATAGTAGAGATGTGACCTTGAGAGAAGTCATAGGAAATTCCAAGGATGAAGAGGTTGAAATAGAAAAAATAGAAAAGAAAGTGTCTGAAATGAACGATGAAAGTATGGATTTAGGTGAGTCGAATGAATTAGACAAAGAGGTGAAAAAATGAACTCTAAATTTCAAGATGTTTGGTCGAGAAAGGTAACAATTAGAAAGGTATAGTCCACTTGAAATTTTTCTTTGATTTTGTGTAATATTGCATAGAAGACGATCACAGGTTGGTAAAGGAAGCAATTGACTTGATAGAGGGTGAACTCTAGAAAAGGGATATGGAAGAAGAAATGGAGTCTATGAAGAAGAATGTAACAAAGGATCTAGTCATGTTACCAAATGGAAGGAAACACATCTGTAG
Source organism: Pseudotsuga menziesii (assembly GCA_001517045.1). Lineage (NCBI taxonomy): Eukaryota > Viridiplantae > Streptophyta > Pinopsida > Pinales > Pinaceae > Pseudotsuga > Pseudotsuga menziesii. The sequence continues at coordinate 486,814 of LPNX010706320.1, read as the reverse complement.
TAAGTGGGTGTTCAAGAAAAAGTTAAATGTAGCAGTTCAATTCAAGATGTAGAAGGGCTGACTAGTAATGAAAGGACATTCACAAGATAATGGAGTCAAATTTTGAAAAAAAATCTCTCTTGTTGCTAATATAACTTCCATAAGTGTAATAATTCCTTTAACTATATCATTTGATCTTGATATAGAACATATGGATGTATGGACATCATTTCTCCATGGTTATATTGAAGAATAAATCTATATGAAGAAACCTGAAGGTTTTATAGTGGATGGAAAAAAGGAGATGATTTGTAAGATCATGAAGTCTCTCTACATTTTAAGACAATCACCAAGATGTGGTATCAAAAGTTTGACATGTATATCCAATAGTTGGGGTTTGTGAGAAGTCAGGATAATCACTATTTGTATGGAAATAAATTCGGTGATCACTTTGTATATGTGGTTTTTTATATCAATGACATGTTGGTTGGGAATAACATGGATTTGATAAAAGAGTTGAAACTCTAGTTATCCTCCTAATGATGCCTAGAAAATTTCCAGGTACTGACAGTAGGGATTCTCCCTAGTAATCGATCCCAAATAGATCGTCCACCATTTGGTGTGGGGAAGCCGTCCAGTTAATGATCTGGATACTTTAGATTAAATTTTCTTAAATATTTACCGGTGGAAATTTCAACTCAAAATTGGCCTTCCAACCCTAATTCAAATTCCATTTCAGCATGTGTTAGCCAATGAAATTGCTTTAAATTTGAAATACCGTATGGTTCTTAAACAATTTTTTAATATAAATTTGGGGATAGGTATCATAAAAAAACTACTTATTTTGTTTGTATTTTTTACATATCTCCCTTTGTTTTTACTTAAGTTTCGATTGGGAGAGCTTGTTGGATGTGGAATTAAATTTTGCATCCAATGAGTAGCCACTCTGCATACTTTTGATGAACCCTGCTACCTGAAAAACAAGAAATACCTGACGAAAATCCTTTTGCATAATTTATACAAGGTTCCTAACCAAAATACCTCAAGTATTTCTTATTTTTGGGGTAGCTGGTTTGGCTTGTTGTAACTTTAAGGACTCTTTTTTTCTACATATTCCTCGCTGCTGCACTACTGCTATCATTGCTCCCACTAGTGTGGCCTTTCTTCTTGTATCGCTTGCTCAACTTAGTCATGTTACTGGAACTTTTCTACACCTCTTCATCCTTATCGAAACGATCTAAGTATTCATATCGTATACCAACGATAGACTACATAATCCGTAACATATATGGGAAGCAGTGATGGAGATTTGGAGCCTCCATACATCCTTAAGTATGTTCATTCGTGTGAGAAAAAATAGTCCCCATATTCACAAATAATGTTCATGGTGTTATCATACAAGCAATTGGGATCTTTGAGGAAAATCAACAAATAAATGGGCATTGGAAACTCTTTGTAAATGAGCTTGTAGAAACTTGCATACCTATGCACCTAGAGAATCTGATAAGAGACATACATACGGGTTTCGGTGTGTGTCCAAATGCACCCGAGCTTGGAGAATGGGTGTCTGCATAGAATGCAATCAATCAAGTAGGGAAACATGTAGAATTCTGACATTCTCTAAGTTATCCCTTCCTGTGCGGCAACTATACAGGATGAAAAGCTACTTGAAATGATGTCTGCCGAGTTGAAAATTGTTCCTTCAAAGGCCACATAATATATTAGTGGGATCCAACTTAATTTATACAATGTTCCATTGATCGTCCAAATATCCTATTCAAAATTAAAGCTATGACCCGAAAAGGGGTTTGTAAGCTTGAGGATGTTGGAGACATTTACCATCATACACACTCTTTTGGTCAAATTGGCCTAGTTAAACCACTATCCTAAGTATAATTTACATTAATTGACATTAGTGGAGCATTAATTGCCATCATTCAGTCACACCCATGCCTTCCTACAGTCAAGGTGGCTAACTTATCCTTCTCCTATAGTCAAGGAGGCTAACTGGAGCACTTCGGGGGTGATCTGAGTGACATTAATGCACCTAATTGCTAATTGGTGGTTACAATCAGTTCAACCAGTCAGTTAAGGTTCCTCCTATCATTAAATATATTATTTAATGATTATTTATTATTATTTAATAATA
>LPNX010706320.1:423442-481845 GCA_001517045.1 Pseudotsuga menziesii | reverse complement strand
ATATATATATATATATATATCGGAAAAAAAATTCATTAATGTGGTTGTTGAGGAATTTAATGCGATAGGTGGTCAAAACATCGTTAGGTGCAAAAATGCAGTCATTTTATGTGCAATGTCGATGTATTAGAAATCCTCTCAAAAGACTCTAATACTATCAGTGTTGAAACATGAGTTTCCCCGACCGTATCGGTGACAAAAGATAAGTTTCCTCCGATCGTATCAACACAAAACGTTGATTTTCTCCAACTGTATCGATGAAAACTCACCAAAATATTATGATGAGTTCTTTGCCACTTATCATTTTATTGATCAGTATTGCATCGCCAGAAAACTGGAAACCTTCCTGATAGTTGGGTTGCGATTTGCTTTGGCAATAATCGTCAATCAATATGACACTATCGGCCGCAATTCGTGAGTTTCAACCAATCATGTCGACAAGTTTCTGCTAGTTGTGCTGAAACAAAATATCATGAAAAATTCTTGGGATCTAGTCAACTGTTTCTGAACAATTTTCTGAATTCCTCCAACATGTCGGAGAAACTGGCTGAGTTACTCTGATATGTTGAAGGAAAAAATTATTTTTCCTGAGACAATATATTGGAATGACTAACTAAATTCCTCTAACGCGTCATAGAAATTGTCTGATTTACTCTGATATGTCAACGAAAAAATGTCTTTGGCCCGAGTCGATGTGTCGGAATGAATGACTGAATTCCTCTGACACACCGGACAAACTGGTCGAGCTACTTTGATATGTCGGCGGAAAAGGATGAGTTATAACTTATCCAAAAACTTCTTTGTCAGCCTTTTGGGGAAAAAACTAAGTGTTTAGGACAAAATCTCTAGTGCTGAAAAAACTAGTCTAAGTAGGATTTCAATCAAAAACTGAGGGGCCCTAAAAATGTAAAATTTTTGGGAAGCAGTTGCAGCAGTAAAAATTGGTGACTGGCTGGCGAACATGAATCTTTGGAAAAAAAATATCTTTGGAAAACAAGACTGCTACATGGTACTAGATCATTGAAAGGATAGAATTATCCAGGGGTGAAAAATTCTTGTGCATCACATTGATTGTAGTCATTTGGGAGTAGGGTAACAAGGATTAGAAGTCTTGATAACACTCTTTGGGACAAAATATGGGATTCATTTCCCCTTTGTATTTCAGTTGCCACTAGATCCGAATCGACAGGATTGTAACAAGGTTAGACATATGTATTCATTTGTTCCTCATTCCCATGATATTAGCATTCTTTTTATGCTTCCTTTTCATGACATTTATGTCCTCAGTCTTCCTTGATTGCTTATTTTACTTTTGAGAAATTGATTTGGGTTCTTCCATCCATAATGTCCTTTTGTGTGAGTGATAAACTTGTTTCAAACTCACGAATGGAGAAGAACCTCTTTGAGCAATCCTTTTTCCCCGTTGGTTTATTCTTTGAGCATGTTTTATTTGATGTAGACTATTTGTCTTGGAATTTGGACTCTTTACTATACGCCTTTTGGATTTCAATTTGTAGCATGGGATTATTTTGAATGCCATACATCCGTCAAACTTGCTTCATTTCTGTGGTTCTATCATAGTAAGCTTCCTAAGACAGATATTAGTGTGAGGATGGATAGAGCCTCAAGATAGTACTCTAGACCTCATGAGCCTTACCTATTTTACAGGGTTTAAATGACTTCAATGTGGACTTGAAATTAGCTTCCCTTTCTACAGTCCATCAATAATTAAAAAATATCATCTTCGAGCAGCTCTTGATTTTCAAAGACATTTGAGGTTATTGAGATTCCTATGTTTCCAAGTGACAGATATTGAGCTGTTTTATTCTAAATTAAAATAAATCAAAATGAATCAAAGCAAATTAGAAATGAAAGAAAACTAAATAAAAAACAAGAAAAGAAAAGAGAGTTTTTATTTATGTAAAAAAGTGATCCAAAAAATCTAGGTGAAGTATTGTTTGAGAACAAGGCCATTCACAGGAAATTTCTCTTCCTGCCCTTGTAAATATTGGAACTTATAAGTTGAGGTCCCATGTTTCTCGGCATTCCGATAGGGGCCAACCCATAGATTTTGAAATTTTGTGTATTTTCCCTTCTTGTCATGCGGGTGATCCAACTTTAATACCAAGTCTCCTATTTTAAAGTCCCTCTTTCCGGATTTTTGTTTATCAAACCATTTATTGACAATGTTCTGCTGTTGGTTAAACCTATATTTGGAATTTTGTATGGATTCTTCAAGTTTCAGCAGGGTGTTAGTACGTTCTTGTAAGATCTCGATACCGGATCCTCAGGAGGATTAAACTAATTGCAATGAGGGAAGTAGAATATTTGGAGGTGAAATAGTTTCTTTCCCATATACCAGAGTATAATGAGAAACCCCTAAGGAATTCTTTGGGGTGACCCTATCTTCCCATAGTGCATTGGGAAGAGTTGTGTGCCAATTTCTTTGATTTTCAAAAATAGCCTTCTTTAAAATTTAGATGAGATTCTTGTTTGTTGATTTTGCTAACCCATTACCCTGAGGATAATAATTTGCTGATTAATGTAATTTTATTCCTTTTTCACAAGCAAATTCAGTTATCTTAATATATGAGAAATAATAAGCATTATAAAAAACAAGGTAAATTGGAACTCCAAACCTAGTCATAATGTTCTCTTGCAGGAAATTGATGACCACATCTTCATTCACTTTGCGTAATGGAACCACTTCAACCCATCGTGTGAAATAATATGTAGTTGTAAGGATATATAGATGTTGTAGTGAAGATTTTGGATTGATTTCCTAAATGATATCTATACCCCACTGTTCAAAGGGGTCTGAAATAATGACAGGTTGTAATGGCCCAACTTCTTTTTACAATCTTCCACCACTTAGTTGGCACATATCGCATTTCCTTATGGTAAGCATGAACATCATTAAATAGTGTTGGCCATTAGTAGCCAGCTCTAAGAATATTATGAGCGCTAGTATCTCCATATAAATTCCCCCTCGGAAGCTCATCGTGCAATTCTTAACTACCTTGCATGCATATTCCTTCTCAAGACACCTAAGAAAAAATCCATCGTATATTTTTCCAAAAATAAATCCATTGATTATTTGATAAAAGGCTAACTTCAATCATAGCGCCCTTCTCTGCTTGCAATTCCAATGTTCAGCTATATTTCCTTACTGAAGATAATGCACCAAGTCTCGGTACCATGACTCGAGAGTTGTAAAAATGGAACATATGTCAATAAAGTTTAATTCATCTTCATTCTCCCAATAATACTCTTCATTATCATGACTTTCCACAAGCAAATTTCACAGCCTTTGTCCTTTAATGATAGTAGTTGGTTTGAATTCTAAATCATATTCTTGCAATGTTGTTACCCAATTTCCTCTTTGCTCACCCAATTCTTTCTGTATGAAGAAGGATTTAACAGCCGAATGAGGAACAATAAATTTGGTTCTAATTTTCAAAATATAAGGTCTGAATTGTTTTACCCCTTTGAAAATTGTGTACGCTTTTTTTTCTATAGTAGGGTAATTCAATTCAACCCCTTGTAATCTAGTGCTCATAAATTATATTGGGTATTCATCTCCCAATTCTTCTTTCTGCATGGGCACCGCTACAAGAGAGTTATATGAAGCAAAAGTATACAGAATAAAATCCTTTTCAAAGTCAAGACTTCTTAAAGAATACGCATGAGCTATCGCTATTTTGATCTCTTTAAAAGCGACCTTCGCAATATCATTCCACTTGAATTGTATGCTTTGCTTCACCATTTGGTGCAAAGGTTTTATTATTTGAGAAAAATATGGTACAAAATATTCACACAAAATTTATCCTTCCCATGAATGACAGCATAAATTTTTTGTTATGGGCATGGGAATCTGAGCTATAACTTCAACCCTCTCTGGGTCTATGGAGATTCCCTTCTTTAAAATGATGTGACCCAACATTTTTCCTTCCAGGAACATGAAAATGCGGTTCTTTGGATTTAAAGATATGTCATATTTTCCACAACGTTCAAAAGTTTGTTTCAAGTGAAAATCATTATCTTATATTTTCTTAGAAAAAACTGTCACATCATCTGAGTACACCACTAAACATTAGCCTATTAGTCCTCAAAATGAAATGTCCATGGCCCTATGAAATGTATCTTCAGAATTTATGAGGCCAAATGGAATTCTCCTATAAGAAAATGTCCCCACTTCGTGTGAAATGTGGTCTTCATTCTATCTTGTTTGGACACTAGCACTTGATTTTAACCTGAGAATCCATCTAAAAGGGAGAACAATTCTGAACCTGCCACCATTTGAAGAATTTGTTCCATCCATGGAACTGGATAATTATCTTTATCTGACGCTCTATTCATATTTTAGAATTCAACACATAACCTTATTTCTCTTGGCTTATTCCTTACTGGAACCAAATTAGCCACCCAATCGGAATGTCTAACTCTAAAGATATTCTTTGCATCTAACAACTTCTTTACCTTGTTTTTGATTAAAGGCTCTAAGTTTGGATGCATTTTCCTAAGTTGTTACTAAAATGGTTTTATGCCTGGCTTAATAAGAATTATATGTTGAATGATGCATGTTTCATATGTCTTTAGATATTCGTACGTCCAGATGAATATATCTTTATATTGCTAAAGCAATTTAATAAACCAACTCCTTTCTCTAGGTGAGCAACGAGTTCCCAAATTTATATACCTAGGATCAGATTCTGTCCCTAAATTTATCAACTCATATTGCATAGATGAACTATTTGTTTTGGCGTTGGTTGGTTTTCTGAATTTGTTATGTAGATCAAACATTCCTTCAAGTGTCCTTACTCCTTTGGGCATGAAATGTCATTTGGTCATCTCTCCATTTTGTAAATCTACTTGATGTTCTTCATCATCAATTACTGATTCTTTGAAAACTTCATCATTGGTCAGAAAATTGATAATATGTTTGTCATCATCAAGTACCCTCAAATTTGTGATATTATCAGCTACTAATGGCCTGAAAATAAGTTCAATGGAACACTTATGATTGTTTGGTACTAGCCTAGAAGCTGGATTAGCTAATAAATTAGATGCAATATTTTGTAATCTAGGAATTGAATTTATATTAAAAGCATTAAAATGTGTTATAAAATTCCATACTTCAGCTTGATATCCTTTTAGGTGTGGAGATAAACAATGAATTGTGTCTCTGACTTTACTGACCACTTTCTTAGAATCGCCAAAAAAATTTAAATTTTTTACATTTAGTTCAATGGCTTTCTTCAGGCCCTGGACTAGAGCTTCATATTTAGTAGTATTGTTTGTGCATTCAAACTCTATCCTACAAGAGAAAAAAAATATTTTCATGATCAATCAGGACACAACCAGCTCCTGATCCCTCTTGCATTTTGGAACCATCAATATATAAAAACCAAAACATATCTTCTAACTCTACCTGGTTAGTCTCATTTACTAAGTTAGTGACTAAATTTACTATGTTACATTCAATATCATCGGTCCATGAAAATCGAAGGATATAGGACTCTATATCTGATTCACAATTGGCTTCCTTGACTTGGTAATTTCCTAGTTCAAGCTCTAAAAATTAATTTCCCATAACTAAAGATGAGAAATTTATCGGCTCATTCTTTTCTTCCAACTGAGTTACGCTATGTTTCATATGTGATTATCTCAGTAAATTAATCTGATTTTGACTATTTTTAAATGGAAGCCGCATATTAGATCAATCCATTGCAAAGTAACCATTAAGTTTTGTTGAACATTCCCTTCTCAATATTAATCCATCAGCCTCTGGTATATCTACTGCCATGATATCTATGAATTGGAAAAATATAGGATCCACAGACAATCGATATAGCACATCTTTCATTTCCCCTATAACTTTAACAGCGGACCTGTCTAGTTGAATTATACGAGAGGGAGATGGTGTTGGTTTTCCGTTAATATTCTTACAAATTGAAAGCGGCATAACATTGGAAAAGGATCCAGATCCTACCAAACAATTATGTACATTATGATTCAAAATTTCAAATGACAACAAGAAAGGTAAAATCTGAAATTTAGATTTTCCATCAATGCTTTCTTCGTTAATTTCAATGTCAGATTCAATGGCTTCTGAAGTACTACTAGGTTGGGGATCAAAGGATTCCAGAAGTTTCTTTCTTTGGTGAGTTAGATTACATAATTCAAATAAAGAAATATTTTCTTTTATTTTCTTAATGTCTTCCACAATATCATACCCCATGTCATATTCTATTGAACCTTTCTTAGCATTTCTTGTTTTGTTTACCAAGGTATTCACAGGTTTATTAACTAATGGATTTGGGTCTTTAATTTTTTCCAGATTAGACTTAGGTTGCATTTGAGTAGTGCTAATAATTGTATTCATGGTTTCTTTTATCTTCTTTATTTTAGGTAGCACTAAACTTTCATCCCTACAGGTCCTTTACTTCTAGTCGTAACATTAACTGATAACACTTGAATTTCCTCAGCATTCTCTTCTTCGCTCAACCCCAAAGTGGGTTCCCAATCCCATAATACCATCATGGTTTCTTCATTATTTTCCTCAGCCTCATTTGTTTGGTCTTCCTCTGCCTCAAGCTCTGTCAATTGGGCATCTAACAGTTGATTCATAACCAAAGTCATCAAGTTTATCCACTGTGGGAAAAACATTTTAGAGTGATGTTTCTGATGAAAAGTACAGAAATGGTGCATGCCTACTTCATCAAAATTTATAACAGTAGAACTAATTGGATGCAGTTGAAGCTATCCACTTTCTTCCCTTTTCTTGTAATAAGGTTTGAAATACTTTCTAGATGAACTAGATCCCTTGTCCTTTTCTACGTCTACTATATTATTTGATAACTTTTATACTGTCTTGTTAACCCAAAAAATCCCTCACTTAGCTCTACATGGCCTACACCAGCCAAGGACACTCATACACGACCCCATTTGACCCCCACACCCTCAAGAAGGCTTAAAAACATGAAAAAGGGATTAAAAACCCCTAAAAAGAGCCTAAATAGCTCTCATATCGGCTAAAGCCTCCAAAAAGGGTCTTTAACCCCTCAAAGGAGCCTAAAACCCTAAAAGGAGCTAAAGATTGAGTGAAATGGGCTAAAATCCCCAAAAAAGGGGCGAAAGCCTTGATCAGGGGCTTAGAACCCTAAAAAATCTATAAATAGAGGGGTGGGGGTCACTCTCAAAAAATTCCTCCCTTGCATATTGTTATGCTGCCCAAGTGAATGCCTTGAGACCATTGTCCTCTCAAGCCATTCACACTCCCTCTCATCCATCCTCCCATTGAGCCATAGCTCCCCCATTCTTAAGACAGAGGTGCTTCTCCAAGCTAGGGCATGGTGGCCCATTTCCACCAAGAGGTATAAGATTTGTTTAATGTATTTTTTATTCTAGTTTTATCTAACTTAGTTTTCTTGTGGGTTCATTTTATGTTCTAACAAGTTGTATGCAGGATTCTGGAGTCTAACCTTGTGTGCAGGGTTTCCATTTCTTTCTTTTTTTGTTCTCTTTGGTTCATTTCTATTTCATTTTTCTTGCATTACCATCAGGAACCCTACCCTTCCGTCCTATAGATGGAAGGTATCCATTCCTGCCCTATAGTAAGGGAGAAATACTACTATAGAACTGGAGACCATGCCAGGTCGATCCCACAGGATCCCTGGATTTATTTTTCAAAGTTTTAGTTTTTATTTATGTTCTATTAACTTAGTTTAATTTTCAATTAAATCTAGTTAATATCTCTATTTATTTTCATTTCTAGTTACTACCGAGCCTCCTCAAGGCCAATCTGAGCCCATTTGGCCACAGTACAGGTTACTGTCAGCCAGATCTGACTCAAGACCAAAACAATTTTCCCTTTCCGGAGCAGGTCACTCTTATTGGGCCCAAAGAGGGGACTAGGTCGCTCATTCTATCTTGACAGGTGTGACCAGGTCACCCATTTTTCCATGAAAGGTGCGACCCCCTCTTAGAAGTCAATCTGCTTCTGTCTGTAGATTCTGAGCGACCCCCTCACCTGTTTCTAGGAAAATTTGGGGACCCCCTCACCACATTTGACCCAAATAGTGCGATATGTCTCTCAGACTTTGATTTTTTAAAAGTTAAGGACTGTCAGTGCGGCTCAGGCACCTCTGTCCATCAAAACTATTTCTATTTTTGTTTCTGTTTCTATTTTTGTTTCTGTTCATTTCATTTGCAATATGTTTAAATCAAAGTTTAAATCAATGGTCAATGGATTAATGAACATGAACAAATCTTGATTAAAATTTACTTAAAATCAACATCTTTCCTAGCCCTTCCTCCTCTACCCAGTCATCACCCTTCAGGGTATTCTAGGATAAGATGAAGGGTCAAGCTCGTATAGTAATAGGCACTTCGCCTATTATTTTTCAAAGCCACTAAAAAGAGGTGACTTGGAAGGTAGAGGGGGTAGATAAGGAGGGATTCTCACGGCACTCAAGGTCCTCCCTGTTGACCAGCCTTGCATTCAGAGGGTGACATGTGGATCTACGGATGGGCTTAGTCCCATTGTGTTGAGATCCCAACACCCTTTTCTGGTTGAAGAGAAATATAGGTGCAAGGTAGTCACCTAGTCAGGCTATCATAGTTCAAGTTCACAAATGGTAGATGTGTAAAATTTCTGATTACTATTTACTGCTTTCATTCACAATGTTATGAACTCTGTGGAATATTCATAAACCATTTAAGTAGCCACCGGGTATAACAAAAAGACAAAATACATACACACAAACCATACCATATAAATCAACCCAACTCGGTTCATGACGCTGAGTGAGCTATTAAAATTTACAATTTACACTAAGTTAAACATCTGCAGTCTTGAGGACATAAGTCCTTGACTGCCTTAACCATGGGTAGTACTTGGGCTTAGTTCAGAAACTCATTGTGAGGAGTACCACAGGAACCCCAAAGTATCTGGCCGCTGAGAGGAATTGCCAAGCGAAATGTGCAACGACCCCCACCGATTGACTTGCACTCCCGTGAGGAAAAATCCAAGCGTTGTCTTTTGGTAGTCTTGTGGCCAAGTGACCACCTGAAGCCAATAGGAAGCCATTAAAACCAGGGTCCAAAAATCATTACCACCATTTTGACATACAAATCCGACACGATTGATCCCTCACACTCTTCCTCATGCCTAAGAGGTGAACTACCATAATATAGGTCATTAAACCAACATCGTTGAGACCATTCTCGACGAAATTATACACCATCAGAAGGCCACAAAGCCTCTGATTCAGATTCAGACCCATATCAGTCTGAACTGGATCTGCACACTGCACCATCAAGCCCCATGGCTAGTGCAAACCCGAATCCATTTTTCGACGTAGTAATCTCTAGTGGACCCATGTCCACACCACAAACCACCACCAACACCCCTGCAGGTGGCCCCAGCATGGTCATGTAAACCGTCATAAGCCAGTTACCACCGCCCATATTGACCAGTCAAGTTGTCCCACCTACAACACATGGGGGCAGTATATCTTCAACCCACACTGTCCTACTTGGGATACATGGGGGCAGTGGCCCTTCCACCTACACTACCCCTCCTATCATACATGGGGGAAATGGCCCTTCCACCTACACTGTCCCTCCCACCACACTTGGGGGCAATAGCTCGTCCACAATGGTGCCACAAGTACCCCTAGTTATGCAGGTGCATCATGTCCCTGCAAACCCCACCACTATGGCTGCCCCATCTCACATCAACCTTGGGTCAAACCTTCCTTTCATGGAACATCTCAACTTGCCTGATTTGGCTCGGTTAACAAATGACCCTATCTACCATCAAACTTATTGGCCTCCCATGCCAACCAAACTCCCCTTAGACATACCCAAGTTTGAAGGGAAGGCAGGAGAGTGCCCCCAAAACCACATCATGATGTTTCATCTATGGTGCTCATCAAAAAACATCATAGATGATTCTATTAGGCTAAGACTATTCCAACGCACCCTCACAGGTGCTGCAGCCAAGTGGTACATTGAGCTACCACAAACCAAGTACCCGAATTTCAACTCCCTGTATTTCATGTTCCTGAAATATTTCCAACTCCCCATCAGATATGACGAAGGGATCGAGATCTTGTTATATTTCCTCCAAAATACTACGATCCACATAACCGACCACATCCATGAGTGGTGATGACGTCGTAGTTTGTGTAAGATCCAACTTGATGACAGGATATTCCTGGATTGGTTCCTTAAAACCTTGCTCCCACCTATTGCAAAGGACATCACATCCAAACGTCCCCAATCCAAAGAGGATGCCATCTTGAAATCCTAGCAGCTTGATTTGATCTATGCATAGTCTGGATACCTTTACACCGTCATTCTAGACAATCCCCATGTAGGAACCTTCTACCGGGATGCACTAAGGGCATCCCATGCTGTAGATGGAATCATAGGTTCTGTCTCTCACCAACCATAGCACCGTCTGACACCACCTGCAATACCACCACAACCAAGCAACACCCACATTGTTTCTTACCAAAACCAAACTCTAGAATATGCAAGAATGATGTCCCAGTCTGGAGCCACAACTTCTTATGCACAACCTGTGCCACCACAGCAGGCCCAGGCATTAGCTTGGCCGACACAGCAATACACGGGACAAATTCCCACATTTGTGGCATCGACACCTACCCAAGTCTACTATGCACCACCAATGCAAGCTGGTCAAGCCCCCACCCCTACTCCACCTGCTCCATTGGGACAGGTGTTTGCACAACAAAACCATCCCAACCAGCCAGCCCCCAATAACCAACAAGGGCAAGCCAGGAATAACCAACCTCGGAACCAAGGCAACAATAAACTGTAGGGAGGTAGTCAACAACGAAATCCTCCCAACAATGCCACGGTAAACCAGCCAACCCAAAATCCTCAACGACCAAATGCACTGAGACGCAATCCTCCATTGCAGACAAACCAACCATGCACACTATGCAAGGTCTACGGGCACTACACATTTGAGTGTCCCTTCATGGGTCGTGCTAAAAAAGCCATTAGAAATGAGGTTCAACATGCCACCAATACAATGGACCAAGCCCAACCCAACCTAGCACCACAAGGACCTCCTCCTATGGTGCTTCAAAACCCATTACCAGTCCAAGGATTGGTGGCAACTGCACCCTCTCCCCAACCCAATCCCAACGCTTCGGGGGCACCTCCCATGGAAAAAACAGGTGTCCACCACCTGCTAGCTATGAAAACTAAAGAGGTCAATCTACAAACCAGACGAAATCAGTACGAAACCAACACCGAACCCGCTGACACATTAGAGGCATCTACGTCTAAAATATTCAATGCACCTCTTCAGTTACCCCCTTTCCTGCGCCCCCCCATACGCTGGGTTGCCAACAATGCCACGGCTAGAGCTTCTGTCAGCTCCAGCATCGTGGATGATTTGGCCCAAACACCTATCACCATGTCCACTCTTAAGGTACTCAAAACTTACCCAACATAGTGGAAATCCTTACTAGCCACCCTAGGGGCCATGGATCCCTCTGACTCCAAGTTGATCACATTCGACATGGAGAATGGAGAACCACAAATGCCATCCACCATTTCCTTTCAAATCCTGGTGTCTATCCAATATTTAGTCGTGCATTGGTGCATAGTGGATGAGGGGGCATCCACGTGCGTTATGTCTACCCTAGTCTATCAGAAACTTGGATCCCCAATTCCACAACCATCCTCCACAACTCTGCGAGCTTATGCTGGCCATCCCACTAAATCCCAAGGAATCCTCCCCCACGTTCACATAACATTAGTCAAGAAGACAGTACTGATTGACATAGAGATTGTCAATGCTCAATTGGACTATACCCTTCTTCTCAGAAGAATTTATATGTACACCATGAGAGCTATAGCATCAACTATCTTCCGTCTCATGATGTTCCCCCACGAAGGGAAAATAGTGACGGTTTACCAACTGACTTATCATGATCCGCAAGGGCTAATGGTACCATACAATGTTATCCCTATGATCAAAACCATTGATCCACAAGGGCAGACCACACCCGCCAATGTTATCCCTACGGTCAACACCATGGTTGACAACATACCCGCCTCCCCATTATTGAATGTGGGCCCTGGGTTGTTTGCCGATACCACCATGACAAATTATTTCCCCTTAGTGTCACCACCATTGACACCAAACAAGACTATGGATTTGTGCATGATCTCATCCAGCACTACTGCACCCAAACAACAACCGCAGTCGTAGCCCCAACTGCAACCACAACACCATCTATAGCCGCAACACCATCAGTAGTCGCAGCATCATCCACAGCCGCAAGATTATGTGCATACACAACCACAACCTCATCCCCACATACAACCATCAAGGATTTATCTGGGATCCTCCCCAATCCACACAATTCCCTTCCTCTTTCCCCCGCATGGTGTCATGAGCAAACCAGTAATGGCCACCTTAAACTCACCAAGCTTTACATTGGGAATTCTTATGTGGTATCTTGATCCACCGGCTCAACCACCAATGCCCCAAGTAGTCTTAACCCCCATGCAACCCATTTCGGTCGAATCTCATCCTCCACCTGGCCCACAGAAACCAACCACCACACCCGCACCGCCCCACCCAAAAAGGGCCAGGGGAAAAAATGTGAAACCTACCACTAAACCTCGATAGATCTCACCTTGCGCCATCTGCGAAGAATAGGTCTATCCAACTTAGAACTACCTTGAGATTCCTATAATCTATGCACATTCGGATGCCATGGATACAACGAAAAACCTCCCTGTGGTTGAACTTCCAAGCGGGCCAATAGTGAGAAACAAGTCATTAAGAACAAACCATGCTTGCACCCTCTACAGTTTGTATGGACATTATTCTCACCACTTCCAAGACTTTTATGAGTTCTAAATGTTTTTAGCCAACCTTCAACAACATTCCCTTGAATCTGAGATCACCCTGATCGAAGAAGTTCACCCCCCACCTCCTTCTTCGGACACCATGTCCATTTACATGATGTCTAGTTCTATGGACCCTCTTGTCTCCACCACCAAAAACGGTCCATTAGACATGTCTCTTCATTGCATCCGCAATGATGAGGATATCCTTGAATCCTTAACCTCCCCAAAATACCCATGGGATGACATGCACCATCACTCGTTCTTCCTCCTTGAAGAACTTGTGTTGCAGTCTGACTAGTTTTCCGTCTAAACCAAATATTTTATTCATGGGAAATTCGACTGGTTCAAAAACCCCATTCTGGAACCAGATGCCTTCGAATAAGGAAACATGGCCAACATCTTGCCAACCATCAAAATCAACATCTCAACCAATCATGAGGTTGTTGAAGAAATCATGCTGGGGGCATCCTGCTCCCCAGAAGAAGTTGTTGCCTACAAATCTCTCTTCCAAGAATTCTGCGACATCTTTACCTAGTATTACACTGAAATTCCCGGGTTGGATCCATCCATCGTGGAACACCACATCAACACATGGCCCAATGTGGCCCCCGTGCGCCAAAATTAATAGCCCATCCATCCCTCCAAAGCAGCTGCAGTCAAAGCCAAGATAGAGAAGCTGCACATAGCTGACTTCATTTACCCCATTGCGTACACCATTTGGGTTTCTAATCCTGTTCCCGTGAATAAAAAATAGGGTACCATCCATGTTTGCACAGACTTCCACGATCTAAATGTAGTGTGTCCCAAAGACAACTTCCCAACACCCTTCATCGATCAGATTATCGATGCATGCATTGGACATGAGGTATTTTCCTTCATGGACGGATTTTTTGGATATAACCAAATTCAGATCCGGAAACAAGATCATTACAAGACTACATTCACAACCCCGTGGGGAAAATTCTCATATTGAGTAATGCCCTTTGGCCTGAAAAATGTTGAAGCCACCTTCCAGCGTGCCATGACACGTTGTTTCCATCACCTCATCCACATCATGTTGGTCTATCTTGACAGCCTCATTGCGTGGTCACATAAACAAGCACAACACATAGACAACTTGTGGCAAGCCTTCCTACGATGTCGCAAGTACAAAATCCTCTTGAAACCTTTCAAGTGTGTTTTCTATGTCCCAACAGGCCATCTCCTAGGGTTCATTATGTCACATAAGGGAATGACCACTGATCCCCTGAAAGTCCAAACCACTTTCCCTTTTACGTCACCTCTTTAAGTGACGACAGTTCAGCTTGTAACATAGTCTTGTCCTTTTTTCTTTTGCAATGTTTTTACCACAAGTCAGAGACCCCCATTAGGGGTAGCACCATTATCTACTAGGTAGATTCACCCAGAATCTATTTGAGACACCTCTCACACCTCTGGGCTCAAGATTTCACCCTCTATATTTTAATGAGATCATCATCTCATGTTTAATAAGTAATTTTCGGGGCCACTTCCCGAGAGTTACCATGGTTTACATACTACATTGTGATGTAAGTGTCTCTGAACTTGTACTTGCATTACACTTGCCTACCGCCAATCATGCAGGTTCCTGGGCCACCACTTGAAAGGCACGTCATTTTACTTCAACACATAACTGTCTAATCCATCCACCGCACCTTACGCGGGTCTCCGGGCCTCCACCCGGAGGACAGATCATTTATTTTGCATGAATTTGGCACATAAATGCCTCTAGACTTGCACTCACATCACATGTAGTCAAGTCCATCCACCACAACTCACACACAACTCTCCTGACCTCTATGCCAAAGCCACCTCAATTTGCGTGCCTCTATCACACCGATTCACATGCCTCTGTTGCGATCTATCTTGTGTATGTCCAAGAGACACCTGCTCCATCCATACTGCATGGATGACCTTTAGACCACTATCCATTGTCCTGACATGGGGGCACCATCAGTGCCCCCTCGATCGGTTGACCATAATGGAGTTTCTTTTAAGCTCTTTTCTGACTCCTAAAAGAATGAAAATATTGCCGAGCGCAGCTGCTTCCTTTCCTACTCGTTAAAGTATAGGAAAGGGCGTCTACATTGTCTCGCTTATCTCCTTTTTTGGACTATAGATCATTAAATGAAAAGGACCACCTTGGCACATTCAATCCAACACCATTCCCCTCTGCATACTTTTATGCTTTCTCGGGAAGATGGGCCAAACTTTACAAAAAAGCTCACCATGGGTTGTTGTTAAGCTCTTTTCTAGCCTTCTCAGCAAGAAAAGATTGCATAGAAAACTTGGTTTCGTTAATGCTTGTAAAAGTATCTGAATGACCATCCAGATAGTATAGGTTTAACCTTTTCCAGACTGACTGGACTACCAACGGTAAAGAAGTCTCCCATCCCCTAAAAAGGATGGGTGAGCTCTCCTGTGTATACTTTTATCCTTTTTCGGGCATAAGAGACTACCAATGAAAAAGAGCCCCCACTGGAGTCTTCTTCGTGCTTTCAGACTCTCTAAAACTGAAAGCACCATTGAGAATTTACTTTCTTAGGCTCGCCAAAAATACACGAGATCGTACCACAACGGTGTCTCTAGACACCACCCCACAGAAAATAGTTTGGGCGCATTCCCACTTTGGGTCACCTTTGTTTAGAGTACTCTGCAATATGTCTTCCTTGGATCCCATCAATATCAAAAGTGTCTACCTCCCCCAAGTATTTCCCATCTATAGTGACATTCCCGGTATTACAGACATGATCCCATTCCCATGAGTCAGTTTCATTTGCTGCCTGGTCCGTCCTGTTGTCATAATCTGAACAAAGGAATTTTGAGTCTACTACACTCCCTCTACCCCCGTTCAACTCTTTCCCTCCCCTCCCCCCCATTCAGTGGTTCAATCCTCAGATTGTCTCACATCTTTCTGTTATCTCCCTCACACTTCTAGTAAAGGAAACACCATTTCCTTGACCTAGGGCAGGTCTCCCTTTGTCGATGACAACACACATATTCCATAGGATAGACCCAGAGGTCCCTATATCTTGGTTTCATTAACCTCATTGATGATTTCCTTGGACCACTTGATAGGAGTCCTTAATTCCTCTTGGGATGGTTGTTTCTCATGTGCTCAACTCCAACTACATCATCGTACCGTTGAGATTCGTACAGGGTATTGGTCTGTTCAATATTTGGTCAAAGACCCCGGATGTTGCCTAACTCTGCCACATTGATTAGTCTATTCGAGGGACCTAAACAGGTTTATGTCCCTTATGATTTCTAGGTTGCATTGGAGACAGTGTTTAAAATCCCCGGCAGTGCTTCTATATATAGATTTATGATTGATGTAGCATACTTGTACCATAGAGAATCTGACTCGCCATCACTGAGTCCATATAGCTATGTACCATTCCAGATCCAGCAGGCTATCAATCATGAAGATATAGCATTACATGAGAATGACATGGGTCCAATGTAGCAGTTCTTCAGATCACTATTGCATTCAGCCTCTCATTGAGGCAACCACTATGTATCATTAGTTATACATGATCGGCTCTTATATTATAGAGCATAGATCACATCATTCTTTCAACATTGTTACAAGCATGGGGATGCCCGCCTCATCCATATACATGTCACACATTGTTTTTATCTCACCCATTGATGGGAACCATATTAATACAAAAACCAAAAGCCACCATGCCCCAGCCCAGGAAGCACCACCTCTTCGTAGAAAATCCTATGATGTTTATCGGCCATACGATGAGCTCTTGCCCTCACACATCAAGGGGAAATTTGTTAACCCAAAAAATCCCTCACTCATCTCTACATGGCCTACACCACCCAAGGACACCCATACACGACCCCATTTGATCCCCACACCCTTAAGAAGGCTTAAAAACATGAAGAAGGGATTAAAAACCCCTAAAAAGAGCCTAAATAGCTCTCATATCGGCTAAAGCCTCCAAAAAGGGGCTTTAACCCCTCAAAGGAGCCTAAAACCCTAAAAGGAGCTAAATATTGAGTGAAAGGGGCTAAAATCCCAAAAAAAGGGGCTAAAGCCTTGACCAGGGGCTTAAAACCCTAAAAACGCTTTAAATAGAGGGGTGGGGGTCACTCTCAAAACATTCCTCCCTTGCATATTGTTATGCTACCCGAGTGGATGCCTTGAGACCATTTGCCTCTCAAGGCATTCACACTCCCTCTCATCCATCCTCCCATTGAGCCATAGCTCCCCCATTCTCAAGAGAGAGGTGCTTCTCCAAGCTAGGGCATGGTGGCCCATTTCCACCAAGAGGTATAAGCTTTGTTTCATGTCATTTTTATTCTAGTTTTATCTAACTTAGTTTGGTTGTAGGTTCATTTTACGTCCTAACAAGTTGTATGCAAGGTTCTGGAGTCTAACCTTGTGTGCAGGGTTTCCATTTCTTTCTTTTTTGTTCTCTTTGCTTCATTTCTATTTTTATTTTCTTGCATTACCATCCGAAACCCTACCCTTCCATCCTATAGATGGAAGGTAGCCATTCCTGCCCTATAGTAAGGGAGAAATCCCTGCTACACATCTTGACCACATGTTCTAACTCATTGGAGTGTTATTCTTTGTGTCTAGTTAACAACAAAGGGCTTTCTACTGGTAGTGTTTTTTACTTCTAGTTCTGAAGTGTGCTTTTCTATGCTATCAAAATCAACCTCCACCCTGATGGCTTCATCATCATTTTCTTCAAGTGTGGGCTTGACTACCTTTTTCACAAGCATTGCTATAGGTGGGTAAAGTGTTGTAGTATAATATTCTACCAAAGATTCTTCTATTGGTTTTCTTGTAGCACTTGTTGAAAGCTAGGCTTTCACATCATTCAAGCATACATTAAAGCACATACATAGCCATCAAAGACAAGTACTTTGGGAAGGGACGTCCAATCCACCTTTGTATTCATATTTGATGCTTATTTATACATTATGATAGAGGTTGGAGCGGTTGTACCCACTCCAAATACTCATTTGTTAGTATCTATGTAATTATACAATTATGGTGACATTTAAATGGTTAATTGGACCCCTCTACGTCTCTCCCACAAACAAAATGTTTCTTCATCGAAGATAACAGAGAAATATGCATCAACATCTCGGGTCTCTACTACTACTGAAGTATTCCTCACTGTGCATCAACCATGCATACCGTTTTGCATAGGTAACTCAGCCACAACAACCACCAGCTTGATAGGAAACCACACGTGCACAAGGTTCTACTGTGACTAGTTACTCTTCATCCTCCATCTTCAATCTGGAAGTAGTCCATCAAAGTCTCATCCTCTTACAATGGCAGGCAACCATCCTCTTCTGTAATGAGTTATTTTGGTTTAAAGCCTCACCCTGGCTCATCTCACCGGCATCTCCATCGGTTCAGGCATGCGGGGCCTTTTGGATCTTCGACTTTCTATGTCATTTCTCTGTCTTTTCGCTTTTCGAGGTCACAACCCGGGAACAGTTTCAGCATTTTGATAATGAGGGGTACATAGTCATCATGTCTCATTGGAGCATTTTGCTGTGTAGGTGAATGATATTTGCTTGAATGCCATCTTTGTCATCTTTAAAATACCTGCAAGATTGTGTGATGCATTCTTGTGTGCATGATGATCAACAAATTTCAACTAAGTCAGACTTATCTTATAATAGTTGAATAGATACCAACTTCATTACATAAGTGAGGAGATCACCTGCCTTTAAGAAAGACCCATGTTTAATCTCCTCGACTCGATCAACCAAAACATTTAAAAAAAAACTCAACTTGCTATGGTTTGCAAGAGACCAAATTCACATAAAGTGGAGGGGATCGCCTGCTTCTCAAGAGACTCGCATTTAACCCCCTCTTCTCTTGAAAAATTTATGAACACTGAATTATAATGATACATGCACAAACAACCATGAGTCATGATTTATTTATCCTTTGTTAGCAGTCTGGTAGTGGTCGATCGAGCCCCACCCTTTTACCTTCCTTTCGGCTTCATCTTCATTGGTCCAGGAAATTTTGGGCTTCCACGCTCTACCTTTATACCAGCTCACCAACTGCCTTCAAACTTTTGAAGTCATACCGAGATATGTCTCTGTATTCCAGCACCGGGGGATTCAATTAGTTTAGGTGTTCTTTGTGGCATCATCATGTGATCATTAATCTCTTTCTTATGTGTGATGTAAGATGACTGCTTCATGAATATGGTCTTCATCAACAACTTCTGTCATGAGGCTTCCTGCAATTTTGTAAAGTTTTTAATGCTTATGGTTGATACCGACTGATATTGGTCATGGCCAGCTAACTTGACTTGAGTTGACTCTACCCAATGCTTTAGTCAACTAGAGATTGACTGAATTATAAAGATTGATTATAATACAAAAATGTCAACCAAAATAATAAGGACTTTACCACTCTTTTATATACCCGACCATTCATGCTTCGACTTGAGTAAGAATCAACTATATTTTGGATCGACCATAGTTACAGTATGTAATTACCACAAGGATTCGACTTTCCCTTGAATTTATTTTTACATTTGTGCAATCCATATCGGCCACAAAATAATAACTTCATCGACCCAAAAATAATATTGAAATATGTCGATTGAATTTAAAACTAACACCGTTGGCCAACCGGCAGATATTAAAAATTCAGCTGCATCGACCAATTTAGACATCGACTAAAAGTTGACTCATAGACATCGACTAGAATTCGGCTCTTGATGGCTCTCAGCTCTTGATAGCTCTTGGCTCTTTGAATTTTGACTAGAGAAATTTATCGTCGAACAACTCCAATTAGAATGATCTTCCCTTCAATAACATCAGTTTTTGTTTTATTGCAGGTTCAACATTAAGATGAGCGCTCGTGTAAATGAACAACTGGAATCACTATGAAAACGAGCAAGTCAGAAATCACCCACTCAATGAATTTTATCTAAAAGTATTCAGCAATCTCTATACCCGTCACTAGGGTTCTTCCTCAGTAGTGCAACCCGATAGGAAGGGAACCATATTTTATACGCACTCAACATATTCATCTTAGTCGGTCAGGTGAAAATACAATGGATTGTCCATAGATATTCTTCATCAGACGACTCGTCGATGAAATCAGTCGACAGACATATGGTATGGTCTAAATGCCACAAATATTGCAGACAATCATATTCTTGGTACAAAGGAAGTCGGGTACACCTCTATCATAGATGATCGGTGTTCACATGGACAAGTAGACTGATCGACATATCTAGAAGTAGCAACTACTCAAATGCTGATCAATGCATGCTTCCTTCTTTATCTTCCGCTCTTTAATCATCTACTTATGCCACGGGGGATTCACTTAGTGAACCTCTCACATAGCACGTGCAATCATGGAATATTAAAGAATACCCTTAATTTCTGTAAATATTGGTCCAAAATTATTTTGTTGAAAACCCCTCCTAATACCTGAAACCTCCCCACCACCCCTTTTTATACCCTAATCCTTATAAATGCCCCACCCTAAACCCCTCATCCCCCCCAATACCTACAATATATTGGCCTTATTTTTAAGAAATTTAAAACCCACAGTATGAACTAACGTGCTAGGATATTGGTCAACAAGTGAATCCTCCGTGACTTATGCTCATTAGGAAATCTATTGGTTGACTGGCGTTATAAAGAATGGCCTCGACCAAGTCTGCAACATTCATCAGCCATTAGATATTAAGGTTGGGAAATCTTTCATGTCGGTTGTGGGATTTTCACTAGAGCGTAACAACTGAATCTTAATCTTATTCTTTCTATAATTCAAGTAGTCCACAAGCAGTCCACAAGCATCTATCGATCAATTATTTAAACAAGTTGCAACCAATTTTGATCATGATATGAAGGGAGAAAATCTAAAAACAACAAAATTTTCTCTTTAATGTCAGTTTATATTCCTCAGGATCCCTCTTAGGTTCAACCAAAAACTACTCTTCTTGGATTTGTATGATGTGAAGTGCCCGCTATAAAAATGCCTTTGATGCATGAGTGGTGCACGAATAAACTTTGGTATTTGCAGGTTTATTTATTGACATATATCAATATCCCTTCCAACAATTAATATGGATGTCAACCAAAATACAATGAAAATCACAAATTTATTATGGAAAAAATGGTCACGTTGACAGGATTTTGGCAATACAATAGTCGGAGATAGGTGTCTTGGATTTACACAATCTAGTAGTTCAATGTATATAAACATCACCCTTCCTCCATCTTTCATGTAACATCAATAGTCAGCCTCTTTTTCGATAGCCCAAGCAATATTTTAATCTTCACGACATCTTCAGTTTGACCACCTCCATCCGCTGCTGTTGTCACCCAGACCGGACAGAGGAGGCAAAGGTACCAGATGTTGAAAGCTAGTCTTTCACATCATTCAAGCATACATTAAAGCACATACATAGCCATCAAATACAAGTACTTTGGGAAGGGACATCCAACCCACCTTTGTATTCATATCTGATGCTTATTTATACATTATGATAGAGGTTGCAGTGATTGTACCTGCTCCAACTACTCATTTGTTAGTATCTATGTAATTATACAATTATGATGACATTTAAGAGGTCAAGTGGCCCCCTCTACATATATATTTTGGAGGGACTATTCGGTGAGCCGACTTGTCGAATAGCCGACTAATTATAGTTTAGGTCGGCCGCATAAGGTCGTGTCGGTTGACCGAACTGATAGGTAGTTGTATGTAACTGTTTGTAAATCATATATATCAGGTTGTTGAGCTAGATGAGAACTCAGTTCAGTTCTGTGTATGTATGGACCCTCATGATATAATATAATTTGTTATTCCATATCTATGTTCTTGTCTCTTGTGTCTGTAATGTATGTATGATTCAATGTGTATTATTGGTAACCCTCTATGATCTGTGAGATTACAACATTGATTCTGTTGGCAGGAGTACATATCTGAGATGAATATAAGCAGATCATATCAGAACAAGAGATTAAGAACTAGTGGGAGCGTAAGATATCAAACTATTTGTAGAATTATGCGAGGAGAAACAAATTAACCACTACTCAAGCGAAGGAGAAATTCTTCACTAAAACTCATGAGAAGTTCATAGAATCAGTACCCCAGCTTTTGAAGAAAGTACTTCGGTAGAAACTGTTCAAGAAAAATTCTATACAGACCATACTGAGTAGTTCCTATGCTCCCTACCGACCCTACTATTCAAATTCCTGATAGAAAAAGGAGTGGGTCATATTGTAGAACCTCATCTATCACTGCACAAACTACCACCAAATTCTAACTGGGCGGAGAAACAGAAAAAGTGGGAGAAATTCATTGCTGAAAGGGAGTGGGAGTACTTCCTAAGCAAGTAAAGAGAACTATTCAAGATTTCTAAAGTGTCGGGTAGGCTATGGGGGGGTAGCTGGTCATATGTCAGGGTTAAGTGAAGAGGATTCTAGTCGACTAAAAGGAGATACCATCACCAGCAATGAAAAGTCAACCTAAAAAGAAAATCGAACGAACAGTGACACACAAAGGTACGACGAATTTACAGAAAGTAGAGAGAGAGAGAGAGAGAGAGAAGAGGCTGAAAAGAAGGGAAGAAAGAAGAGAATGGGCTATAGCACTACAAAGAGGAATGAATAATAGGGTGACAAACCAAGAAATAAATCCACTAGAGTCAGGTCATGACCGACAGGAAGAAGGAGTGGATGAAGAAGCATCACCCATGGAAGAAGACTTGTGGATAGAGCAGTGTGAAGCTCTCCAAATAGAAGTTCCCCAGGAGATAAGACCTCTGTCTTCAACGAATCCAAGTACCAGGATACAAGCTATTGTCAAAGAATACCTAAGACTAAGAGTTGGTGAGTTTGGTATATGGAGCCGACTAGACGACAAGGTAAATGATGATAATCATCTAATGATCCATCGACCGGAGGAAGGAAACTGGGTCACACTTTAGGTGTACCCTTCCAACCGAAGTATCCACTTACTTTACCCAACACATGAAGGAGCTCCCCCCCTGCCAAACATAGCTTTGGAAAATACAGAACAGTCGGACCTGCAGACAAATCAGTGTAGTTGGACATCGATAGGAGAAGTCGACCCGAACCGACTGCTTGTCGGAGAAGAAACGAAAAAAAAAATGACCGAAGGGAACAAAAGTTTCATCGAAAATAGCTCTGCACAGTGATACAAGCAAAACATCCCACTACCCCCACCACCGCCACCTCCTGGAGGAGATAGCAACAGCGATTCTGACATGGGTCACGAATCAGCACATATCCCTCTATATGAGGGTGACAAAGATCCTAGACGACATTGGTTCATCTGTGAGTCAACCTAGGAGGAAAATTAGGTTATAGATGAAGATCAACAGATGGTACATGACCACTGAAGTTCATCAAAGCCTTGAGGAAAAGAGCACTAACATGGTACATGACCTATATCGAGAGAATTCCCCAAGCATCTAAAGCAAAAATTAAATCGCAATTCTTGTATTTCTTTAAAACTCCAGATGCAAAACATTTGGCAGCCAAAAATTTGAAAACAACATCTCAAAATCCAGCAGAGTCTATCTGAGAATATGACAAACAATGGAAAGACCTCCTTAGCCAACTAGATTATGTAATTGATGAACAACTATTAATTGAGTGGTTCCTTGCAGGTCTATCACAGAAAATTTGGTGGCACATAAGCTTGGAGATGTTTAAAACGTATGAAGATGTGCTTACCAAAGCTCTGCAAGTGGATATGGATGAAGATTTCCCAGCATATCCCATGGATACTATATTGGAAGAATAGCTAGAAATGATGCATAAATCATTGAAAAAGCTGAACCTCAAGAATCAGGATGCCTGGTGCACAAAATGCTCAATGTCCAGACATGCTAAAGATAACTGTCGACAAGACATAAGTTGACAGGACGTTCAATTTGTTAAAAAAAAATGCTTCTGCAACATCTACCAAGAACATGGAGAACACAGAATGAAAGCTTGCTCGTATAACATGAAAAACAAAAAAGCATCTTGGTGTGCAATATGTGAATTAAAAAGTCATGCAACGGCCAACTTCCACTTAAAATTAAAGAACCAACAAAACTACCAAGTAGTCTACCAGACAAACTTAGTTGCATAGAAAAATGATAACAACCAACAAAGAAATGATCAAAACTAACCGAATAATCAAAGATATGAAGGCCATCGATATGAGTGTCGATTCGACAACCATCATGGAGGATATGGAGGTAGAGGTCGATTCTCTGGGAATTGTGACAATCGACCACGTCAGCCCATCCAATTTTTTACATGCTATAAAGAAGTTCATCGATATGCAGACTACCATACAAGGACAGAACCGATTTAAAATTTTGTACTAGCTATGGAGTCAATGATCACTCACTAGAGGAGTGCCCTGCTATGCTTGATAAAATCAATAAAAATAAAAACGTTAATGTCTTGTCGTGCGTTCAAGAACATGATGTAATCAATACGAATAATCTACATATAGTAACCCAAAAAGGGACAAAAATTGGGAGTGATAATCCATGCATAAGTAAAATAAAAGAAAAGAAAGATTATCCTAACCCAGCTAAACAAAAACAATTATATAATGACACAACGAATATATTTAAAGAATTTGCTAGACAAGAAGAAGTTGATAATAGTCGACAAAGCACAGTTAAAGAATTAATACGTCTAGAACAAGATGATAAAGCGGTATCTCAATTCATTGAAACATTTAAATGGCATGAACTTAGAGAGAACTTCATCAAAGACTTCAGCTTTATATCACAAAATGAAAAGTTAGTCGAAATTGCAAAACAAATCAAAGCGTTTATAGAACCGACTAGGAACAACACCCTAACAAAAAATCATGATTGACTGACAATAAAATGTAATAACATAAAAACCAAGACAATACCACAGTCAACAAGACTACAAATGGAAAATGAAAATCCGGAAGGGAAAATCTTTCGATGGAAATCATACCATTCATAAACAACAAAACCAATTCGCACAGTACTTAAAGTTGAGACAACTGACAAAGAAGATACCGACTGAATGACTGTAACAAACTTTTCTGCTACATTTTCTCAATTCAAAGAAGGGAGTTGACCAATAAATGAAGCCAAAGCACCAGAATGGTTAGATGACAAAGTGAAAACTAAAGAATTTGATATATCAAATGATGATCAACCAAAAATGGAAAAAATTGGCGATTACTAGAGTGAAGAACAAACAACTGAAATAGTAAACTTACTAAAAGAATTCCAGGATGTATTCTCTAGAGACTACAGAGATATCAAAGGTGTAGTCCATGAAATGGGTGAAATGAAGATTGACATTAAAACTGATGCTCGACCTGTAAAGAAGAGGCCATATAAATTAGCTCATAAATACAAAGAGATAGTCAAGAAAGAGATTGATAATATGCTTGCAGTAGGAATTATCTACCCTATTGACCAATCGGAATGGGCAAGTCCAATGGTTGTACAACCAAAGAAACATGACCCAACAAAGCTAAGGATCTATGTCAACATTAGAGAATTAAACAAAGTCACCTTAACAGACCCATTCCCAAGACCCTATGCAGATGAAACCCTAAATGAAGTCACAGGACATGAATGCTACTCATTTACAGACGGATTCTCAGGTTATAACCAAGTACCAATAGCCAAAGAAGACCAGAAAAAGACAACATTCGTATGTGAATTCGGCTCATTTTCCTACAAAGTTATGACTTTTGGTCTAAAAAACACACTTGCATTATTTTCAAGAATTGTGGTCAAAACATTTCAAGAATATATCTACAAAACAATGGCAGTATATTTCGATTATTGGACAATATACTCTATGTTGAAATATCACTGCAAATGGTTAAGGCTCATGTTGGAACGATGCCGACAAATCCAACTATCTCTAAACATAAGGAAATGCATATTCCTAACTCCTATAGGGATATTATTAGGACACATTGTATACAAAGAAGGCATCAAGGTCGACTTTGCAAAAATAAAAATTATCCTCGAATTAAAACCACCAGTGAACCCAAAACAAGTCAGGGTACTACTTGGTCATACAGAATATTACAGGAAATATATGAGATATTATTCAGATATGACCTATCCATTGGAATAACTATTAAGATAAGATCAGGATTTCAACTAGACAGATGAATGTAACATATCATTTGAAACACTAAAAAGGAATCTAGTCGAGGCACCCATCCTAAGGTTCCTGAATTGGTCGATCAAATTTCACGTACACATCGACGCATTAGGCCTAGCAATAGGAGTGATCTTAAAACAACTAGGGGATGATGGAATGGATTACCCCATAGTTTACAGAAGTAGAAAACTAAATAATGTAGAAAGAAACTATTCGACAACAAAGAGAGAAGCATTAGGAATGGTTTTTGCACTACAAAAGTATCGGCATTACCTACTAGCCAACCCTTTCATCTTTTATACCGACCACCAAGCATTAAAATACCTTGTAAACAAACCCTTACACCATGGGAGAATTTGTCGATGGCTACTACTATTCCAAGAATTCAAATTTGAAGTCATTGTTAGACCTGGAAAATTAAATGTCGGATCCGACCACTTGTCGCGAATCGACACAGGAGAGGAGCCAATAGGAGTCAAAGATGACCTACCAGATGCACACTTATTTTGAATAGAAGCAGTCCCAGCAGAATTAGAGGAAATAACTCAATTCTTAGAAAGTGGTCAGGCACCAGAGGGCATGAGCATGAAAAAGAAACAAATCTTAGCTATGAAAGCTACAGCATATAGTCTCATAAATGGATTTTTATATAAAATGGTCCTGGATGACGTCCTCAGATGATGCGTATTAGAACATGAAAGAGATAATATCATGTATGAAGCACACTATGGACCGTCGAGAGGACATTTTCAAGCAGATACAACTGCCAAGAAAATCCAATAGTCAAGGCTATGGTGGGTGACACTATACAAGGATTGTAAAAAGTTTGTGAGCCAATGCGAAAGATGTCAATACCTGGGTCAACCTCTGCCTAGTACAAAAATTCCCTTGATATCATTAAACCCAAGTTTAACATTTGAAATTTGGGCCATCGACTTCATAGGACCATTCTCGATACCAGCAAAAAGAACAGGTGCAAGATACATAATAACCGCAGTAGAATATGTAACCAAGTGGGAAGAAGCGGAACCTGTCAACTCATGTTCCAGTGAGATAGCTGCTAAATTTATCTATGAAAATATAACTACCAAATTTGGATGCCCAATAACCCTAATCAGTGACCAAGGTTCACACTTTATTAACAAAACCATCAAAGCACTAACAAACCAGTTCAAAATTTACCACTGACGTAGTACATCTTGTCACCCTCAGTCGAATGGAGCAATCAAGGCATTCAATAAAACATTAACAAGGGGCCTAACAAAAATATGCAACACTGACAAAGATGCCATGGGACGAAAAAATACCTGCAGTACTATGGGCTTATAGAATAACATACAAGCATTCAACTGACCAAACACCATTCGAACTAGTCTATGGCCAAGAAGTAGTTGTTCCACTACATTTTTGACAGCAAACACCTATCATAGCAAATATTTTACATGTCGATGTCGAAGAAGGTAGGAAGGACCGACTAATGCAATTAGGAAAGCTAGAAGAACACTGACTGCTCGCTTTGCAACATCAAGAAATCCAAAAATAGTAGTAGAAGGCTTGGCATGATCACAATATCAAAAACAAAAAATTGTCGGTAGGGGACCTCGCCTTACTATACAACAATCGAGTAAAAGGAAAACCCAAAAAGTTACATACAGAATGGATGGGACCTTACGTTGTCGAAGAGAATCATGCCAAAGGATCATTCCGACTAAGGACATTACAAGGCATAATATTTCAGACACTTGTTGATGGTGCTCAACTAAAACAATAGAAAAATTAAACCAAGTTCTAAAAAAAAATACATAAATATAATGACCATAACTGTTAGACAAAACTATAAAATCAAAAAATCATAAAACACAACCAACACCCATAACCCAGGATGACAGGAAACTTCGAAAGATATAATAACCAGCACTTCAATAACCGACACCAAACCCATCGACATACCACCATTGACCGCTCGCATGATCGACATCAACCAACGACCCCGAAGGTCAAATCATGCCTTCATGACTATGGTCAGAAGGAGTGCCAATATCAAATCGCAATTAACATAAACTCCAGAGACTGTGCTGGACCATCACTTCCGCCATTAATACATCCATCGACAGAAACGTCACCCACTCCACCTATAAATACCGGGCCAGAAAAAAGATCATTTACCATATTTTGAAGAGATAGAACAATTCAGTAGTCAGAAATTTGAGAGATGAGAACCTGTAAGAAAATTCGACCAAGAGACCGACGAGATGGCCCCGAAGCAAACCAGAGTTGTAGCTACAAAAACAAAAGAACTGCAATCTGGAGAAACCCCATTGATGAGAAGGTTAAGAAATATCAAGAATGCCAAGGTACATGAAACCTCGTGGTCCAAAACCTGGGCAGAAATCAAAGAATGGGCTTACCAGGACAAGAAAATAACACCAAAAGCAGAGAAGATCAGCTATAGCACCATCATGAGCTACATGAATACACCGTTCATGGAAAGATTTGGAGGAATGAAAGAAACATCAGTAAAATTTATCATTAGTCGATATCACAATGGTAAATTTTACTTCGACTGACCTGTAGAAATTTCTGGAGAAGTAATATACAAAATTATCAGTCTATCAAATCAAGGAAACCCTGTCCCTATTGGTATAAAAGAAGGACTAGTAGGACAGCTAACTGGAACACCAAAAGGAAAGAATTCAAAACAGCTAATGATCAATAAGATACAAGCCCGGACGCCACAAATCGTAGCCAAAATTATAGCAATAGGACTCACCCCTACAGGTCGAGGGAGTGATCTAAATTTGGACATGCTAGAAGCAGTCGACACAATAGAAACTACAGCAAAAATCTACCATTGGGCTCAACATATTTCCAACATGCTCAAAAGTATCTATGAAAAATGCAAGGAGTCAGCTGGGATTATAAGGTTCCCATCTTTGATTCTATGGATAGCAATGTACCACTTGTGTCTAGTCAGGGACAAGCAGTTCTAGGAACCACACAAGTACCACATGTGGAGGTTCAATCCATTTTCATAGAATGGAACACTGAAAGAATTAGCAAATGGTAAAGTAATGCTGGAAAACTGGTTCCAAAACATGAAAATCCAGACGACCAAATGGAGGGTGCCTCATAACATCCAAATAATTCTACCAAAAATAGCTCATATTCAACTCGAGATAGACCACACAACAGTCTGGTACATGCAGGGAGAAAAAGAAATAGCAAAACCTCTTGACTATTACCCAACAATCGAAGAGATCTCCCACAAGCTAGCTCGACAATCCAGTACAAATTTATTGACCAGCAAAATCCAAAGAAATAAATTAAACAATTGAAGAACCATTGACAGACCAAGAAAAAGAGGAGGACTATGAACTCTGATTACATATCAGTACCTTCATGTTGGACTATATACCAACAGAGGATACCAACAGACTACAAATAACAATCGTACCACCACCAACCCAAAGGGGAAATACACCAACTAAGCATCAAGTAACCAAACCAGTTGAGAAAAGTATTAGTCTGACCAACCAATAGAGGAGAAAATAAGAACTGGAAGATGACATTGAATCAAATGATCCAGAATACGCTATGACAAAAGAAAACTTAAGGAAAATAGCAAAGGAAGTAGCGGCCTTGAGGAAGAGGAAGGCACTTCAGGAACAGGGGAAAGGGAAGCACAAGCTTATCATTTCAGAGTTAGAAGATGCGGAGAAACTATTGGAGATTGATGTCGATATCAAAGAAGATGCAACAGAAAACAAAGTGTCGGTCGAAACACAATTCAGAAGGTTTGTCAAAGCAGGAGAAAAGAAAGGTTGACAAAGGAAGGTAAAAAGTACAAACACTTCAATGGGTGAAAACATTGTTGATTTAGATTCTACACCTCCACCTCCATCTCCAACGTAGAGTACATAGGAATACAATCCATAGATACCCACCATAAGCCCAATTGACATTTGTAATAATGATATGCCGGAGACACTAAAAGAACGGTTCGACCAGGACAGTGATTTCCAAGCATACAGTGAAAAATTACCTGAACTACTCACCTCTATCCAGAGGATTACCACCAAGTGTCCACTGATTGAAGCTAGTGGATCAAGGGAGATACTCCCTCAACAAACTAAACAAATACCCCAGAAACCAATATTTGTGGGAATTATCAAGTTGACATTCTTGAAGAACCCCAACAAGACATCTCAAATTGTCGCAAGTCAAACTTCATCCCTTATCTCTTTCGACATCCCACACCCTCCATTAGCCAATGAGCCAGCAAGAGATGTGGAGGAAGATAACCTGGAAGATATCAACCAGGTGATCGGCAACCTATTCTCTGACGACCCAGATGATTCACCACCAGAAGTCAGGGACCCAACATCGACTAACAATATCCCTACTACACCAATTACACCCAACCATTCACCATATCCACCACCACTTCCCAATCCAGAAACTTTACTAAACCCTGAACCATCTATACAAAATCCTCTAGATACACATCCAGCTACATATCTCACCCAAGAAATTCAACTAGAAGTTCCACCGACCATTGAAGATCAGTAACTAGAAAACCAACCATAGGATAATCCACCACTTGCAGATGCATAGGCACAACAGAAAACAGAACAACATAAACATAAGAGAAAAAGAGTCAGAAAGAAGAAGGAACACCACAAAGAATCATAGTCGACAATGGTCCACATTAGCCAACTTGGATCGACTACTACAGTCAACACAACAAAGCTAAGAGACGAAGAGTTGGGACAACTCTTAGAAACTCTAGCCACTGAGGCAAAAACAAGAAGCCAGATCAGATGCAAGGAGCTCGACAATAGTAAGAAAAAACAAGTCGAGTTCTTATCAAAATGCAGAAAATTAGTTCAAACAATAATACCGAGACCTCTAGAGGCCGACACTGACAAGCCACTTGAAAAGGCATACCAATTATTTGAAAGAATGGTGTCGACCCTACAATCGCATCGGCTAAATATGAAAGAAGACCAAAAATAGGAGACATCCATATTGTTAAGGAAATAGTACACAGCATTCTTGGAGGCTCACAGAGTGCTGCAGGACCACATGGAAGAATCTGTCATCACAGAAGAAGTACTCCATGATTGTCCCACTTACTATGGGCAAGTATTTCAGCAAACCCGACAAAGCTGAGAACAAATTCAAGCACTGGAAAGAAGAAAAGGCACTGAAGAAACACTGAGAAACCAGATACAATATCAAATTATATTGGAGACAACTAAACTAGAAAAACAAGCACACCAATGGGTACAACAAGCACTCCCAAGCCTAGATAAACTAGATACAATCTGCTCGCAGATGAAAAGACTACTGGAAACAACAGAAGAAAAATATCAATTCATGGGACCCGACATGGAAAGCATAGCAGACCTTTCCATCCAAGAGAAGATGTCGACCTTGTCAAGCATCACAACATTGACCGTCAACATCCAGAAAGTATTACAAAGCTGGATAGAATTTCAACATCATCTGGCCATTGCAACAGAAGCAATTGTGGAAATATGCATGCAGAAACGACCAACCATCCGACTACACAGTCCATGAAGACAAACAATACCAGAAACAACTACCTAAGACAACACGTTGTTGAAGTACCTCCCCTATTTCTTTAGGATGAAGAAAGATTTTGTTCCTGGGGGAGATGTTGGAGGGACCGGTCGGTGAGCTGACTAATCGAATAGCCGACTAATTAGAGATTAGTTCAGTTGTGTAAGGTCATGTCGATTGACCGAACCGATAGGTAGTTATATGTAATTGTTTGTAAATCATATATATTAGTATATTGAGCCAGATGAGAACTCGGTTGATTTCTATGTATGTATGGACCCTCATGATATAATATAATATATTATTTCGTATCTATGTTCTTGTCTCTTATGTTTGTAATGTATGTATGATTCAATGTGTATTATTGGTAACCCTCTGTGATCTATGAGATTATAAAAGCACCAAAATTTCTTAAAAGAGTAGAGCCTTTGATTGAAATACTGAACCTTTTATTTCTTTTCCATCCTCATAGATAGTAACTCTTTCATAAGGGTAGCCACAATTTTTTATTTTTTGAATTTTCTTTTAAATACCCTTTCAAAATTGTTCCAATTTACTATTGAACTTTGTTATAGACTAAATAACCAAGAAGATACTTTAGGCTAAAAAGTATATGGAAATAGTCTGCATACCACATCTTCATGTTTAACATTTAAAAGATCCAAAGCAAGATATAAACTTTTCAAATGGTATTCTGCAGAAATGCCTTTTCTGAAGTCAAACTTTGGTAACACTTGCTCTGGGTGTTTTATTCAAAGGTGCAGACAGATTAAGTGGTGTTCTGGCCCTCCATGTCGGTTGATTAACAACCGCAGCCATAACTAGAGGTGGATATCATGGTGGAGGATGTGTGAGAACTTGAGCTGTAGGAGATTCTGGTTCCAACTGATCAAGAGGTTGAACAATTTCTTGGATAGATAGATCCACCAATTCTTCCAAATTTTCTACACGGATCGAATCTTGAGTATAAGAGATTACTTTCTTGGGAGACTGCCTTCTTGATAACGCATGGATTACTTTCAATCCTCAAAGTTTATTAACATAATATCTTGTATGCCTATGAAAGTGATCAACTTCTTCGAATGGGACAACGTACAGATGTTTTGAACCTTCTTCTTCAGAACTTACCTTTTCTTGTTCTTCAAGAACAAAATATTCAAGAAACGTAGTTTCATATGTATTTCCAGTGGAATAATTTCTTACAAACTGATTTCCTATGCCAACCGTGCATTGGATTCCCTCCTTATACTGCCAAATATGTTGATTCCTGGAAAATTTCCAAGTGCTGACAGTAGGGATTATCTTTGGTAATCGATCCCAACTAGATCGCCCACTTTTTGGTGTGGGGAATTCATCCAATAAATGGTTTTTCTACCGTAGATTAAGTTTAAATATTTACAGGTTATAGCTCGATCCACCATTTATGTAATTTTTCTTAAAGAATGAATGAGATGCAAATGCCTCAGCTAAATGCATGTGACTAATGAACAAGAACATCAGAAGTGATGTGTAGGTTCTTACCTATCGTCTTATCATTCATAGAAAAAATGAGTTCTCCTTACAAAATAATCCATCCTCCTTGAGCTAGCGAAAGTCCCTATTCTCTACTCTCTACATCTATTTATATTACAAAATTGTCTTCTAGTGACTCATAGACTTCCCTAACCCTAGGACTTCAAAAAATTTGTATTTTAGTGCTTTACACTAGAAAATGACAAAGTACACAAAAATACAAAAGTTCTCAAGTGGGCCTATCCAAAATTGAAATATAATTTCCTCAAGCATTTGCTTCCTCTACGATATTCTTCTAATTTACGGGCTCCATCATTTGCATGGTAACCTCATGCACTGCCAACTGGGTCTCCACACGAGTCACCTTTTCTCCCTGTTCTAGGGAGGATTTGCACACAATTTCTAGAATCTGAGAACTGACATAAGCTTGTGCAATCCAAGTTTTAATATCCTCTTCATTAATGACTTCCATATTCTAAATTTACTGTACATCCTCCTACAGTCTATCTTGAAAATATGCCAAATGTTGATCCTTATATGAAATATTAGAGATGTTTTCAGCCAAAGGAATCTGGCATTTATCGTGTACTTGGATGATATTTTTATAAAACTCAATACATTTTTCAATAGTTTTGTCGATTTCATTATTCAACCTTACAAAATATTTTCTGCAAAACTCTAAGAGTGCCATTTCTATCTTGATGCCTCCTGCTGTTTTTTGTGGCATGTGTTTTGGAAATGTAGAATTGGCCTCCATCCATATCAGCTGGCTTTGAAACTTTCCTCTAAATTCTATTAGTCTTTTCCTAAATCTTAGCGACTCTGCTGCAATTTCCCCTAACCTTGTCACCAACAGCTTCACTTTGTCAATTTCATCTGAGAGTTTAATTTGAACTTGGTGCATCTTCCTTCGGATGTTGCAAGCCTGGTCTCAGAACGGAGTGATGTCCTTCTTAAGTTCATTAGCTATTTTTATCTGGTTCTCCAGGGATCCCTTCTATACCACCAAATATTCTACTTGGGTTTTCAATTCCCCCACTTGTTGGCTTGCTGTAGATTCTTTTGCTTCCATTTCTAAAATTATGGCTTCAAAATCCCTTTTCTCTCCTTCCATAATCATTACCTGCACCTCCAAGGAATCCTTTTCTACCTATAAATCTTGGTATTCCATTTGGAGTCTTTCTTTTTCCGAGAGGATAGCCTCATTCTTTCTCTTTAGTTCCATGCCTTCTCCTCTTGTTTTGACTAGAGTATCTTTTAACTTGAGCATTTTTTCCTTTTGATGGTCTACATTCTCCATTAAATGGTCAACATTATCAGTGTTGTCTTGTGCAGCTGCTACATTCATAGAGGCCATAAACTTAGGGTCTTTATGAGTACCCTTCATGATGGTATTTTCGGTCACCGTAACCACATCATCCTGTGAACCTAATTTTAATTGTTTCTCAGACCTTCTAGTGATGGTATTTCTTTTCTTATCAAAAAAGATAGTATCTAAGCACGCCATTGTTTGTTGCTTAGACGGGGTGAAAGGAGTAAGACCAAGTTCTTTAAAAGGGATATGGTCGCCAGTTATTGTGCCACCTAAGGAATAAGGAGGATCTACTAAGTTATATTGAGTTTTTTCTCGGTCCAAATATTCCCTTAGCTTGTCCCCCTCCTCCTTCCTTCTTAGTTCTTTAGTCACCTCCTCGATTTCCTTTTGTTTTTTCTCTACCTCTTCTTTCCTTGATATTTATTCTTCTTCTTTTTTCCTCTAAGCCTATTCTACTTGTTTCTAATTATGAGCCTTTTCTTCTTGTTTATTTTCAACTTCTTCCTTTTGTTTTCTATTTTCTTTGACCTGTTGTAACTTTGAGGCCTCTTCTTTTTGTTTTTGCAGATTCCTCTTTGTTGTACTACTGCTATCTTTGCTCCTGCTAGTGTTTCCTTTCTTCTTGAATTGCTTTCTCAGCTCAGTCATGTTACTAGCTCTTATGTACACCTCTTCATCCTTATCTAAGTGATATGAGTATTCATAGCGTATTCCAATGGCCATGCAATGTTCTATGACACTTCCACTACTGTCATTTCTATGGAAACATTTCTCTCCAAAGTGAAATATTTCCAACTCCTGTACAAACACAGCGACACCTTTGACTTTGGTGAATTTGTAAACTCCTATAAAGGAAGGGAGTGTTTGGAAGGTTTCCTTTTTCATGTCGAAGAGTAAGTTACCTACTCCGTTTATGAACACCTACCTGAATTATTCTTTATGGACTACATAATATGTAACATATTTGGGAAGCAGTGATGGAGCTTTGGATCCTCCACACATCCTCAAGTATGTTCCTTCTTGTGATAAATAATAGTCCCCATATTCACAAATAATGTTCATGGTATTATCAAAAAATAAATTGGGATCTTTGAGGAATATGAGTTGATAAAGGGGCATTAGAAACTCTTCACAAATGAGCTTGCAGAAAATTGCATACCTATGTGCCAATAGAATCTGATAAGAGACATACACATGGGTTTGGTGTGTGTCCAAGTGCACCAACGCTTGGATAATGGGTGTTTGCACAAAATGCAATCAATGAGGTAGGATGACATGTATAATTATGACCTTTTCTTAGTTATCCCTCCCTGTGTGGCAGCTATACAGGATGAAAATCTACTTGATATGATGTTTTCCCAATTGAAAATTGTTCCTTCAAAGGCCAGATAACATATTAGTGTGATCCAACTTAATTTATATAGTGTTCCATTTTCTCAGCCAAAAATATTATTCAACATCAAAGCTATGACCCAAAAATGGGTTCGTAAGCTTGAGGACTCATATTCTCCAATTTCCTTTTGGCACAATTATTTCCTTTTATCATCATCTTCTTTCCAACCTCCATAATATCTAAATTTACCTTTTGACCCACTCATCATTCATCATAACCTGTGGAGGGGGAAACTTGCAATCCAAGCTTATGTAGGTTGGAGTGAAATAAGCAAAAGATTCTCCCTCTATATTATAAATGATCATTGTGGAAAGGTTCATCTAAGGAAAAATCCACCCAATAACCTATGCGCATGGGAAAAACTTTGGACGTGTAGCGACCTTAGTAATGCCCGGGTTTTTTTATGTTTTGATACGAGGACATTTCTTCTAGACTAGCATCGAGGACGTTCTTGTCTCTAATCATTTGATAGATCTCCCCCATTTGAACTCTAGGGTAGCCCCTATAATGGCTCTAGTGTCCTCAAACTTGATCTCGGTCTTGGAGATGATCTCCACATTAGTATCAACCTTAGTGATCTTATATTTCTTCTTGCCACTCTTTTTAGGCATGGTATGAGTTTATCACTTTCAAACTTTCCTTCAGGAGGTAATCCTTCTCGGTGAGAGTAGAACCTGTGAAATGAGCATGGTGAGAGATGTCTTGGTAATACCGTGGTTATGTTGAATAGATAAAGCAATAAAAATTCATTATTATATAAATATGAAACCGCCCAAAATGAAAGGAAAAGTTGTTAAGTGTATGAATCACTGTTCTTTGAAATATGAGAGTGTAATCGTGTCTAGAGAATAGAGCTATATTTACCACTCTATTGTTGGCCACTCAGAAACACTTTTGTGAGGTGGAGAGAGTTACCCCCTTAGAATTTTCTTAGTCATTTATGCTTGTGACAAAGGGTGTGTGTGTACAAAGTTTAAATGAAAACTTCATCAGCCCATTTGTATATTCCAATGTGTGAGTTACACCTTGTTGTTGTCATATCTCCTTTGTGTTCTTGAATAACCATAATAGTTCATAAAAAAACGAAATTTGAGCATTTTACCATTTGCTCTTTCATGCATCAGTGTTAGTTGACTTTATCTAGGTTAAAGGAATTGACAGGATTTGTTTCCAACCTGTTGTTTAGTAATCTTGAAACGTTAAAACAAAAGAGTTTTGTTTTAAATCATAATCAAGATTAGGGTGTGCAAAAGAGAAAAGTGAAAACAATACGTTGTTTCAATGGCTCATTCCATATCGGCAAAAAGTGGACTCTTAAACCCTAAAATCCTTGCCCATAGGTTATTTTGCATCACCTCCTA
This sequence comes from Pseudotsuga menziesii, assembly GCA_001517045.1. Taxonomy (NCBI): domain Eukaryota; kingdom Viridiplantae; phylum Streptophyta; class Pinopsida; order Pinales; family Pinaceae; genus Pseudotsuga; species Pseudotsuga menziesii. The sequence goes on along the minus strand of LPNX010706320.1, from coordinate 444,596 downwards.
ATACAATCCTGGTGAAATAAAGCATTAGTATGTGTGACCGAAAATGAAAAAGGTCCTCCTTTACATAAATCCCAACATCGGGGAAGCGAAGGCTAGTAAAAAAAGGAATCTTCACACAATCCTGGAACTAATGCAAAGTGAGATGTAAGAAGATATTTATAAGAAACGGCTCGGTTTGGCTTCGGGAGAATCTCTACCCTAAGAGTTTCAAATGCATGACTAGGTCTTTGACAGGATAGTCACGTAGCAAGGAAAGATCATTGGGAACAAATTCATGACCAAGCAAGAAGACAGACGCGAGGATAAAAATACTACTCAAACCTCAACCTTGGAGGATCTTAAATGTGAAAATCGAAACGAAAGGAATTCTAGAGGCCAGAAAAAAGGTTTTACAAGAAAATGGCTTTGGAACAGAGAGGAAAACACCATCAAGGTGAAAAAAAATTATAACACACTTAACCCAACCCTAAAAAATATATATATAAAGGTTTTAAAATTTGACGAGATTACGAGGTCAAAATTGTCGAATGTAGAGATGGACATGTTGTTGGGCGTAGTATGCAATCTCTAGTTCTCCCTTGGTGATTGGTTTCTCTTCAAAAATGGTGTTTGTGGTAAAAATGAGTCATTACTGCGGTTGCTGAGGAATTTAATGGGGTAGGTGGTCAAAACCTCATTAGGCGCAAAAACAAAGTCATTTGTTGTGCAATGCCGATGTATCAGAAATCATCCCAAAATCCTCCGATACTATCGATGGTGGAACATGAGTTTCCTCAACCATATCGATGACAAAAATAAGTTTTCTCTAATCATGTTGGTACAAAACGATGAGTTTCTCCTACCGTGTTGGTGAAAAGTCACCAAAATATTCCGATGAGTTCTTTGCCACTTATCATTTTATTTATCAGTATTGCATTGGTGAAAAATTGGAAACCTTCTCAATAGTTGGGTGACAATTTGATTCGGCAATAATCATCAATTAATCTGACACTATCAGGTGGAATTCATGATTTTCTCCAACCATGTCGGTGAGTTTCGGTGAGTTGTACCGAAACAACATCTCATGAAAACTTATTTGGATCTAGCCGATCGTATCAGAACAATTTTCTAAGTTCCTCCGATATGTCGGTGAAACTAGCTGAGTTACTTTGATATGTCACTGGAAATAATTCTTTGGCCCAAGCCGATGTGTCAAAACAACTAAATGAATTCCTCCGACACGTCAAAGAAACTGGTTGAGTTACTCTGATATGTCGGTGGAAAAGGATGAGTTCTAACTTATCCAGAAACTTCTTTGTCAACCTTTTGGGAAAAAAACTAAGTGTTTAGGATGAATTCTCTAATGCTGAAAAAACTAGTCTAAGTAGGATTTCAATCAAAAACTAAGGAGGGGCCCTAAAAATGTAAAATTTTGGGGACGCAGTTGCAACAACAACACCTCCAAGTTTAACATGAAGGATATTGAAGCATCAAATTTCATTATTGGAAAGGAAAATTAGAGATATCATGCTGGTAGAAGGCTCTAGTTAAGTAAAAGGAAATATGTTGAAACAGTTCTAAAATGTTTCAACATGCAAGAGAGTAGACCAATCAAGGTCCCTACTACTGTAAGAGTCAAGTTGTCTATTGAACACTGTCCAGATAAACTTTAAGAGATAGAGTACATGTTATGTTTACCCTATGATAATGTTATAGGCAGTGTGATGTATGTTATGGTATGTACTCGACCCAACATTTCCCATGTAGTGGGAGCATTGAGAAGGTACATGTCGACACCTAGAAAATAGCACTAAACCATAATCAAGAGAGTACTTAGGTATTTTTGCAGCATGATAGATTATGTAATCTGTTAAGAAGGAGATCCTGAGGACAACAAGGGAATAAATATACATGTTTTTTTCATTTCTGACTGGGCTAGAGACATCAACTTTAGACTATCAACCTATAGATATGTGTTCAATATATTCAGTGGGGAAGTTAGCTGGATGGGTAGAAGGAAGACATTCATTGTGCTAATGATTACTGAGGTTGAATACATCGTGGATACTCATACATGAAAGGAAGTTGTTTGGTTGCACAATTTATGTTCAGATATTGGGTTCGGACAACATGTTTTTGAGATTGGATTATGAAAATCAAAGTGAAATATTCCCAGAAAAGAATCCATCATATCATTCAAATATGAAACACATTGATGTTCAATACCATTTTGTGAGGGATATGATGGATAACTAGAAGTTGCTACTTGAAAAGGTAAGCATAGTGAAGAATGTTACAAACTCACTGATCAAGTCGATGAGCACAATGAATTTTTCCTAGTGTAGGGAAATTATGGGTTGGTCATCCTTGCTAAAGTGAGCTGAAGTTCTACATTTATTGTTTATGCAAAGAAGACAACAACTGGGATAATAGTGTGATTGTTAAATTATTTGCATGTAAATTATCTGGGAAAGTTGATAGCCAACTAGTATAAGTTGAATAGAGTTGGAGGCCCCAAGAAGTTGAAGTTTGGTCGGCCAAAGTGACAGTAATAGTTGTTTGGTCGAATGAAAATGGTTGTCCAATGGGAAATCAATTGAATGACCAAATCTCAAATGGGAAATTGACCAAACTTAACACACTCAATTCGACTATAACAGAATAACTAAAATTGGTTAGGAAGTTATGGATTGTCATTAATGAGAATTTGGTCATATTACATCTATAAATTAGATGTAATGGTTATGCATGATTTCTATAGTAGTACTATTGTGTAGCATGATCATGTAATGAAGTGTGATTTGTGGTGTAGCAAGTCATGGTTGTAAACACCTAGTTATTGAGTGTTTGATTAATATATGAACAAAAGCTCACTAGGTTGTTGGTTTTCCTCAAAGAGAGAGGATTCCAAGATAACTTGTGTGTCATGTGTTGAATTTTTTTCCATTGTATTGTGTTTAGTGTTTTTAACGACATGAATCAATTTGCAAACCTATTTTAATTGGTTGTAGACCCAACACATTCAACAACCTTGGCTCTGAAAATAACACAAAAAACACCTTGGTAAAAATTTGTGCATCTAGTAAGTATCACAGACTCTTTAGAGATTTTGAAAAGGAAAAAGAAAGACGATCATAGGATCAAAAGGGGTTATAGAACACATAAATACTAGAGTAGGAATATTGGTCTAGATTTTTTTCTAAATATGACCATGTGACTCAATAGTTTGTCATCACCACTTTGGATCCCCTTGCATAGAAAATGTATAAATATATACAAGTTGATTAATGGATGGATCTCCAAGTGACACTAGATATTGAAAACATGCCTACAAAAGATGAAGTTTCAATGGAACAAGGAATGAGTGGCATTGTTTATAAAAAATACATCTAACCTATGTACACAATAGATGAACATAAAAAGAAGATAGGGGCCTTGGTAATCAAGATTCAATTTTTGAATGCTAGAGTAAAGATTTTGGAGAATGAAAATAATAGGTTACAGAAGGATGTAGTGGCTTCAGGGAAAAGAACACAAGGGTAAACTGATATCATTGCTATATTTCTATATTGTCTAAAAGGAACTAGATAATTCTCAAATCACATTGTCACTCCTAGTTACTCAACAAATGCTATAACAAAATCTCATTGGATATTTCGGTGTTGTAAGAAGAGAAAATTGCTCTTTGATAACTAAGAAGAACATAAATAAAGAAAAGATAAAAGACCTAAAAGAATAAGATAAAAACACCAGAGATTTGAGTTCCATATTGGATGAGGCTCTTCTAAAAATTATTTCTTTGAAAATTAAACGTTTTGGTGCAAGAGGGAGAGTGAATCCACCTCTTTTTATTTCCCAATCAACAGTTCAAGTAGAGACCATATCTACTTTATAGAAGAAGGTTAAGAAGTTAGAATGAGAAAGGGTATATTGGGAAACTAAAGCTATTGACAAACTGAGGATAAAATTTTAAATGAAAGAGCTAGCAAAAAAATGAAAAACATGAGCTTCATACTCAAAAATAAAAATTCAATGATTCTAAGAAGAAAGTGCATAAGCTGAAAAAAAAATCGTGCTAGAGGCTCCAATTAATGATTGGAAATCTAGACATGAAGAAGTCTTGATAGAAGCTAGGATGGTGAAGACCTTATCCAAGGAAAAGAAAATATCATGGACTGAGATAGTAACTAATTTCCCTTTAATCATGAATCATATACAAGTATTTATGTAGTTTGATCTAATTTACCAAGAGGTCAAAAATTAACTGACAAAGAATGAAGAAATTATTTGGAACAGGTTTCATACTGCCAAGGTCTCAAAAGCAATGGCCAATTATCTAACCTCTCTAACCCCTGATGAGTTGAAATGGTTGGTATTCAATGATTGAACCTTTGCTCATATGGACATTGACATTTGCATAAACAAATTCAATAACATGGAGATCATTAATAAAAAAGGTAAAAGACTTGAAGATGTTTTAATTTTGTTCTTTGGTAAGATAACCAGTATAGTAGAGACTGGCTTCCCATGTCCTTGGAATATTGATATGGAATTTAATATTGTTGAATCCATAAAAATATGAAATATGAATCCATGTTTGGGATCCTATTAGTACTAGATAAAATTATAAATAAGCTAAAACCCTCCATTATCTCTACATCACTGTTGAAAATCATTGTTCAAAATATGAAGTACATTGACTATACTCCTCATTCTAAGTTAGATAAGTCATTCATAATATTAATAGGTGGAAGAGGGATAACCCAACAAGGGTGGATAGCTATTCAAACATTGAATTATTTCGAAGAGAAAAGGTAGCAAGGAAAACTAACAAAATGAGTAGGATATTCTTAACAAGGCCAAAATTTAAAGATACTAGGTAAAACTAAAGAAATAAGGTGACATGGAACTAATAGATGCCAATGTATGCAAAATTTTGATTCACAAGGAGGGGAATTTAAAATGATATCTCCGCAAGCACTTAGTCATTTCTTTGATAATACAATGCATCTAAAATATTATTACAAAAGGGCATATTCAACACTCAGATCATGAAGGTATAAAAAGGACAAGTAAAGAAAAATAAAGGAGGTTCATTTAGTTTACATTCGCTAGGATGCTGAAAAAAATCTAAGAAAAGTTGTACAGGGGTATGCAACATTGTCCCTTTCATTAATCATATTTATCTTACATCTTTGAAATGGAATCAAAGAACTTCTTTTGTCTAGAGAAAGAAAATAGGCTCGAGGAAGAGATCATTAGGTATCCCTTGATGTATTTGTTATTGTAATAAAAACAACATGAATGTACTTAATCTGAAACCAAGATCAAGGTGATTTTCACTGGTGTTCAAGGAAATGGAATCTCATTGTGTGTTATGTAGTAATATATCTAGTAGTTTATATGTCTTTATTTTATTGCATGAATTGATGCATCTACAATTACCATTCCCACTTGATTATTTGTGCATATTGAATGCAATTTAATGGAAAACATGTTAACTTTTTATTGTTGAATGTATTTTGGATATTACATCTTCTTTTCAAAGAAATGGATCATGATTAAGGAACCCTTGTTTTTATTTATTTTGGGTTGTGTTTGCTTGAAGATGTTTGTGTTCCTCCCTCTTTAAGATAACATTTAAAGCTACATTTCAGTAGTTGAAATAAATTTTTGGACCTCAGTTCTTGCTTGTAAATCTAGTCAAAGTTTATAAGTAAATATATAGGTATCTAGAGTGAAAAAAATAGGAATTAATACCTCCAAATTAGGGTAACCTCACTTGGTATAAAATGGGGTACAACATAAGGGGAAACACCTTATTTTGCTTATTTTTGCAAGAAAGTTGATTCTTGGGATTCTTGGTTTTATTCTTTTGTTGTGCCACTAAGGATTTTCTAGATGTATCAGTAGTGTTGATTACTCCAAGATGTATGAGATTATATTAATCTATAATCATGGGATCAAAAGGTTCTGCATATTGATCCCCCATATATTATTTCATGGATGAAAAGGTATATACAAAAACAAAATAGGAAAGACCAAGATTGAAAAGAATAGCATAAATACTTTGTGTTTCTGGTTTAGCTATGTTGTATTCTACAACTAAGGTCTTAAGAGTTTTGATTTTTGATAGATAACCTTGAATGAAATAAAATTCACTTGGATTTAAAGAAGCCAACTCATTTTCAAGCTGGTGACCTCGAATATTATTGTGTTTACCAAACAAGTTTCCAATTTTTCCCAAGCCTTATCTGGTTCATCAATTCCTTGAAGGTGGAATCATAACTCATTAGAACTTGTCATCCCAATTAATCCACAAGCTTCCTCAAATTTACTAAACCATTCTATTGTCTTATCATTGTCAATAAGTTTAGTTTCTTTTCCCAAGATAATTTGATAAAATCCCCTACTTTGTAGGACATCCTCCATACAGGATTTCCATGAGAAGTAGTTGGTATGGGTAAGTAAAATATCACATGGAGTATAATTTGTATTGAACAAAGAAATAAAACAATCCAAGGAGCCTCATGGAAGCAAAATATTGATCCATGTGGTGATGGGAGAAAAACAATGTATGTAGTAAAGAATACCCCCTTACTAAATTTTCCTATAATCTCACGTTTAGAAAGAATTTTCTTCAAAATGAGTGACCCATTTTACAATGTAGTTACTTTATAAATTAAAGTCGCATGCTTTTTTTCAAAATGTAACAAACAGGACTTGAAACCAATAACTCTTAATTTTAAATTAACTTTCAACCAAGTGAAATAAGAAAAAGATTTAGTAATGGAGGAGCATAGGGGTGTTGATGTTGTTGTTGTTGTTGAAAGAGCATGCCTTCCTAAAAACCATGTTTTTTGGCTTGCAAGACACTACCCAACCACACAAAAAGGAAGAAAATTTATGAAACTAAAACATCTCATATTTGGGGTTAGTCCTTGGTTAACTTAGCAAAAAAATGTAGGTTTTCTCATCGTTTCTAGTTTACCAATTTTGCAAAAAGCACACAGCAATGAGAATATGTAGTAAAGAAAACCACAAAAGGGTAAAAATCTAAAAATACAACAAAAAACTAGGTGTTAACAACAAAAATTGTTCACCTATCTCTCTATGGTCCAAACCATAATTATACATCATAATACCACTAGTATTCCCTTCATTTTGACCTTCATGATTAAATTCCACCAAAAATGGTCCAAAATCTTATTATTCCTTCCCCCATAAATACAAGGAAGTTGAGCATTTATTGTGACATAACCCCACTCTCTCCAAAAAGGACCAAGAAACCCTAAAATGAGAACAGGTCAAAAACCATGGAAAAATACCTTGAACAATAAAATACCATGGGTCAAAAAAATTTGGATCATCTTATAAATACATTGTGAAGGTCTCCCCATAAACACTTTTGATTATAGTCTTCAAAGTTTTGTCATTCCTTAACTCCTGTAACTTTTCATCACATTCCACTCCTTTAGCCACACAATCCCTTGTTTCTTGCTAAGTTCTCGTTATGCAACCCTTAATCCCTTTCCTGTTGACAACCCTTTGTTGGAGAACACACAGAGACCAGGACTGTGGGAATCCTACGAACGACTTTTTCAAACGAATGCAATGGCCCATTTTAAAGATATCTTTTGTTTTATTGCATTAGTTAGATTAAATATTATTGGATTTCTTATTTATTATTATTGTAATTCGAGGTTCAAGAATTCATCACATCATGAACTCTACCCTATGATCGGGTTGATCTAGGGTAGGTCCTTTTGCACATAGTAGGGGATAAATCCCCACTACGGTTTTGGAAACTCCATTGGCTCTATCCCCATGAATCTCTATTTTTGCAAGTGTCTTTACTGGTTTGTTCTACTTGGGTACCTTCATCTGTCATAGATCTAACCTCCTTGTTGCATATCCAAACTCGTTATGTCATAGTGTTTTCCCCTTTGATCCAATCCGGCATTTGTTTCCTAAAATACCCTTAGTTACAACTGAATTTCACCTATCCGGTAGAAATTTGCGACCCAAGTCTCACTTTTTTCCTAATAAGTCTGACCTACGTCACACCTTATGCCTTGATAAATGTGACCTGGACCAAAACTCTATACCGCACTTTGCCAAGCTTTTGGAGCGATCTCGGTCGCTACTATGACCTGGTTTTGTGCAACATGTCATGCATAAACCCCTATTTTGTGCAACCTAATTCTATCTCTTGATTTTCTATTTTGATCATGAATGTTTTATAGGTTTGTACAAACCCAACTACACATGTTCCTTCAACAAGTGCGACCATCCATTTTTCCAGTCCTTTTATGTGTTTTAGACCCCTTTTCTAGACTCCCTTTCTATGTTCTACCCCTTCCAAACCTATTTCCTTCCAAATATGATTGCTTATAGCCCCTGGTTTGTTTTTTGCTCCTATTTTCCTAGTATGTGAGCCCCCTTAGTTGAGCTTGGTAATTGAGGCCCCCCATTTGTTTCCTACAAATTGTAAAGTTCCTTATGTGCTCATTTACTTGTGTACATTTTATTTTCTCGAAGAATCACTTGTTTTGAAAAATATTTACTGTCATTTACTATTATTTATTTATTTATTTATCAGGTTTCATACATTACACATCACTTGTGCACACATATCACACATTAAAGTAAAAATGCTTGGTTCATGACCCCAAGCTGAGCCTAAAATTTAATTTAACTCAACCAACATTGTAGCCTCATTTGAGGGCCAAAACAATATTGTAGTTAAAGAAGGATATTGGGGATAGGAATCCAAATAAAAACCCTTTGTCACTTTCATTTGATACATAGTTGTTGTCCATTAGGGTACCAAAAACCTCTAGTACTTGTTGACACAATCATGAGCAGTCTGTCGGAGGCCCCCCTGCTCTACAGGAGTAAGCCACGATGAAGGGGCTCTAGAAAATAGGGTGGAATACCACACTCCATTCGATATTGAAGGATAACCCTCTATATTCCTCGTCGTGCATGTCGAGGACCATATCGATAGTGGGATTCTCTTAGCCTATTGTCCTTATGTTTCGTATTGGATTACTGGGATTTGATCACCTAATAGAGAATACGATTTGTGATGGGATCCCATCTTATATATAGGAGTTTTCTTTCACTTATACCCCATATCTTAGTGCATCATTTTATTTCTAGGTAGTTATTCTTATTGGATTTTTGGTCACTTTGTTGTAGACTCTCCTACTGTGACATGTTGTTCTAGATCAGTTTTAGAGATTTATTTTTGGCCTTTAAGCCACCATTTTTCTTCTCTCCTTCTGTGCACTCAGATTTTTGAGATTGTGTTTGACACTCTTTCACCTCCATTCATTACACAACATGCCATCACATCATCATTACTCCACCATGTTGCTTGCATGGACTTACGGGGCATACCCCTTAGTTCTTTTCCTTGAACCATCACCGTTGGATCCATATTCAATATTGTTCCCCTCCTTCAGATCCATACACTACATCTGAGTCTGATTTGGATTCCTGTCAATCCAAACCTACCTTGTTCACTGCCCCGTCTATCCCCATGGTTGGTGCACCTCCTAACCCCTTTTAGTGGGGATGGTTGATGGTGGACTTGTGACCGCTTCACCCATCATATTGGGTATCCTTTATGTTGTATCCATAGGTCCTGGTCCTAGTGGACCCCTCACCACTACACACATTGCTGCTGGAACACTACCCACTAGTGGTGGCCGCACTACAACTATCATGGTTCATATTGTACCTTCATATATGCATGGGGAAATTGGTCCTTCTACCACCATTCTAGTTATTTAAACCCTTCTAGTGACTACTCTTGTTGTCGGAAGTCATCCATATCAACCCTTGTTTGCACTTGGAAACTATATGTTCGTCATTCCTAGCACCATCATTGGCCCTCCTTGAACTACTCTAGGTACTAGTCTACCATTTATGGCTATTCTCAACCTACCTGATTTGGCATGGTTGACGATGACCCCATCCATCATGACTCATTGTGGCCTCACGTTCCTACCAAACTCCCATTAGACATCCCTAAGTTTGAGGGAAAGGCGGGAGAATACCCTAAAAAACAAATCATGGAATTCCACATATGGTGTTCATCTAACAGCATAGAGGATGATTCTATCCAATTGTTACTTTTCTAGCGCACACTCACAGGTGTTATGGAGAAATGGTATATTGAACTTCCTCGTGTCACTTAGCCAAATTTTTCCTCACTAGCCTTGATGTTTCTCCAGTACTTCCAATTACCCATCCATTATGATGAGGGCATGGAAATCCTATTATCCTGTAGACAGGACATGGATACCCATATCACGGATCATATCGATGAGTGGCATCGTCGTCATAGATTTTGTAAGATCCAGTTAGATGATAGGATTTTCTTCGATTGGTTTCTCAAAAACTAACTTACCCCTATCACCAAAAACGTTGCATCCAAGCTCCCACGAATTGAGGAAGAGGCCATCCTCAAGGCACAATAGTTCGATCTCATCTATGCCCAATCGGGTTATTTGTATACCATTATACCTCATGCTCCCCGTGATGGATCCTCATGGAGCTATACACCGAGGGAATTCCATTTGGCTGATGGAGTCATTGTCTCTATTACTCAGCATTCCCACCTATACATGACCTCTCCTTTGATGCCACCTCATTCTGACAATACCCCTAGTGTTTCCAAACCTATATACACCCTAGGATTTTCTCTTGTAACAGCTCAATTTGGAGCCACACCTTCATATGTGTCTCTCACACCAGTTCCTCATGTTCCCAAACCAAATTGCTTGGAACCTGTGTGTAATGACTAGATGATAGGATTTGCATCCCCTCTAGCTGATCCTTCCTATTACCCACCACCTATCCAACCTACACCTACTCTCATCCTAACTCCTCCTATTCCTCAAGGGCAGGTCTATGCTCAACAAAACCTCCCTAACCAACCCACCCCCAATAACCAACAAGGGCAGGGAATATGATGGACAGGTAAGAACTAAGGAAATAACCAACCTCTAGGAGGTGTCCAACAAACCAACCCTACAAATAATAATAGAGCAAATCCTCCTACATAGAACCCCCAGCATCCACCTCAACCTGGGAAGAACCCTTATTTGCGGACTAACCATCTTTGCGCCCTTTGTGACACTTACGACTATTATACACATCAATGCCCCCATATGAATCTCGTCTGCCATTTTTTACAAGATGATAATCAATGTGACCCCAATGCGGTTTCTTCAACACAGCCAAACCCAACATCATCGGGTCCTATGCCTATGGTGTTGCAAAACCCCTTACCAAATCAACAGATGGTTGCAACACAACCCTTGGTTCCACAAAATATCGCAACCACTTCTGTGGTTTAACCCATTGATCCTCGTGTCCATCACCTTATGAAATTTTCATCTGATGTCAACCTACATACTTGATGCAATCAGTATGGATCCACCACGGAAACCACTAATCCATCCACAAAATATACCTCTATTGCTCTCAATATGTCCTTACATTTTTTGAGATCCCCCATGGATGGGACTACCAAATTCTCATGGTTCCCTTTGCATTGCATTGCGAATAATCCCACTACTAGACCCGCTTTTAATTACAGTATTTTCGATGACTTGGCCCAGTCTCCCTCAGCCATGTATGCTCTAGAAGTCCTTAAAAGTTATCCTTCACAACGCAAAGCTTTTCTCTTTGCTTTAAATGTTTTCAATACCTCTGATTCCAGGTTAATCACCTTTGACTTGGATCAAGGAGAACCCCAAATGCCATCATCTGTAGCCTTCTAAGTTCCAATCACTATCTGGAATTTGGTCATTCATTAATGAGGGGGAATCCACTTGTGTTATGTCAACATTTTTTTTGCAGAAACTTAGATCCCCAACCCTTCAACCTCCCACTGCTACCCTTCCATCTTACGATAGTTGTGTTTCTCAACCACAAGGCGTTCTCACAAATGTGCCCATTGATTTGGTATGTAAAACCATGTTGATTGACATTGAGGTTGTTAACACCCAACTTTATTACAACCTCCTCCTTGGGTGTAGTTATATGTATGCAATGCGAGTCATTGCTTCTATCGTCTTTTGACTGCTGATGTTCCCCCATGATGGGAATATCGTGACCATTGACCAACTAACGTATTATGATCCTAAGGGACTGGCCACATCGAAACATGACCTCCCTATCAACACTACCATCGACAAAATCTCCATCCCTTCCCTGCCTGGCATTGGCTCAAGCCTATTTTCCAACGCCCCTTTGACAGACACCTTTTTGTCCTTCCCACCCTATCCTTCATTGAATGACATATCAGATTTGTGCACTATCACATCCAATAAAATTCCTACCTCAGTCACCACCCCATCCAGATGCCTTGAGGAAATATTGGGGTTTGTTTCCCATACACACGATCGCCTTCCTCTTTCCACCATTATGTACTACCATTTGTATATATGTATTGATCATCTCCCATTATTTGAGCCTTGATCCCTATTTTTATATTAAGACATTGTTATGAGCATGTGTATTCCCACCTTGTCCATATACATGTCTCATATTATATGTACATCATCCATTTTTTAGAATAAATACAAAACAAAATCCACTGCATTTCGAATGAGGAGACTCCACTCCTTTGCAGTCCTCTTCGGTCTCTCCACCATTATCACCATTTCTCTCTTGATCCTATGATATCTATCAGCCATACAATGATCTCTTTCCCTCTCACATTAGTGGGAAATCTGTTAACACCCAAAAACAATTCACCTATCTCTCTATGGTCCAAACTATAATTATACATCATAATCCCACCATTATTCCCTTCATTTCGACCTTCACAATTAAATTCCGCCAAAAATGGTCCAAAACATTATTATTCCTTCTCCCATAAATACAAGGAAGTTGAGAATTTATTGTGACATAAACCCACTCTCTCCAAAAATGACCAAAAAAACCTAAAATGAGAAGGGGTCAAAAACCATGCACAATAAAATACCATGGGTCAAAAACCCTTGGATCATCCTATAAATACATTGTGAAGATCTCCCTACAAACACTTTTGATTACAATCTTCATTTTTTTTTTCCATTCCTTCATTCCTGGAACTTTTCATCACATTCTACACCTTTAGCCTCACAATCCCATGTTGCACTTCAAGTTCTCTCTATGCAACCCTTAATACCTTTCCTAGTGACAACCCTTTGTTGGAGAACACACGGAGACCAGGATCATGGGAAGCCTACATACCACTTCTTCAAATGGCTGAAATGGCCCATTTTAGAGGTATATTTTGTTTTATTACATTATTTGTATTAAATATTGTTGTTTTTGTTATTTCTTATTATTCTAAGACAAGGTTGAGAAATCCCTCGCACCATGAATTCTACCCTATGATCCGGCTGATATAGGGTAGGTGCTTTTTCACATAGTAGAGGAGAAACACCCATTACACCTGAATAAAATATTAAAGAATATGAGAAACAAAATTGTAGAGATCATGAACTAATCGAGTGTGAAGCCATGAATCAATAGCCATTAAGATCTAGGTGAATATGAACTGTCAAATCACTCTGTGTCTAGAACATGTCATGACCATAAAATTGCGTATATACAAATGTATACTAAAGGAACACACATTACCTAAAGATACATTATAACAAGTAAATCTTAGTTATATCCTAAGTGTCTAATTACACTAACAAATAGTTGGAATACCTTCAAAATAAGTTTTATCAATTGTGTTAGTCAGTGAATGTCATGGTTGTTATTATGTTATGTGTTTGTTTAAATTACTATTTATGGATATTTCTATGTATGAATTTACTGAGAATGGATTGGATGCATTCATGGTAGAAATTATTCAATAATTTAGCATGGGTGATTTAGACAATTGATCGGTGTGTGTGTGTGTGTGTTTCCGTTGTTAAAATTAATGAAATAGCAATGCAATGCAAAGAAATTTTGAAAATGGTGTCAAAAATAGTTTTCATATGTGGAATTGAGTACCCCATGTTCTCCATAGTATAAATAGGGAAACAAATATGACATATCATTTTTGCTTCTTTAAAAATTCAACTAGTGACCATCTTTTTTCTTTGTGGACTTTCTGATGCTTTGTGTTTGAGGAAACTTTGCAAAATATAATACAAATATGGTAGAACAACTTTCCAATTTAGATTGGGTCCATTCATAGCCTATGCGAATTTTAACATGGTATTAGATCCACAATTATTTAATTGGTTATGAATTCCTAAATCCCTAACCCTATAAGTATGGTTGTATTATGGCTTGTGGTGGGATATTAAAATATCAATTCACACTTTGAACAAGGTTTCCTATCATGTAGCAAGCATGTATATCAATGGTAGAGTAGTTCTCTATCCATGGGTAGGTTTTGGGTTCTGTTTCTAACATTTTCATTTTTTAAGACACTAAATAAATTATACCATTATTTTTTGTAGATGTATTTGTCCCTAGAGGATTTACAAAGGGTTTTGGAATGGATCAAAATACATTATTTGAATAATTTAAGTGGAATAAACATATATGAGAAAGAAGGTTGTTGATTTCTCCTAGGTGTTTAAGCAATGGTTCTTTCATGAGAAAATATTACTATATTTTTTTTACAAAATAGTGCTTAAGATATTCATAAAAATGCTTATAGTTATTGTTTCTCATTTCTCTTCCCAGATATTAGACTCTATATTGTTTTCAGTAACAATGAATACAATGGAATTTCAACCATTCTTCAATTTGAATACTAGTTTAGATTTTAGGTTTATTTCAAAATGCCAAAGTTCACATTGCCCCTCGATGTGTCATCACAAGTTCCTTTGTATTATGTTTTTGTTTTTATCAAACTTAGAATTAAATTCCAAGTGAAAATACATAACTCACATATATCAATAATTTCCTTCAATTCAATTTAATTAAGTGGAAGCAACAATTAGTACTATGTTGTCCATACCCTTCATGGTATTCTATGCTTTGGCAATAGATTGTAACGAAATATGGTAGTTGGAGTTACAAGAATTCTAAATTAATTCTTATAATATATTAAATATCAATTGGAGTATGAGTATGTGATACATTCATTGAACCTCAAATGCAGTTTAAGTTATCTTGCATTGTAAGAGTATAATTGGCCATGGGGCATGCACTAGGCAAGTTTAAAATATATTTTAAAAAAACTATTATTCATTGGAATTCCAATGTTATTTAAAACACTTATTTGAAACTATAGATACGGCACACAAATGTTAGAAATATTGGTGTTATGGCATGAATGACACTATTGCATCAAACTTTCAACACAAATTGATTCTTTAGTGATAATGCTCCAACAAAAAAATGTGCCACCTACTACCTATGGCATCAATAATGTGTTGGACTTCCAACATAATTTGACTCTTACCACATTTCATTAATGGATCGATGATGATTCAACCTAACATTCATGTCACTAATGTATCAAAATCTATATGTATTGCATCACTAATGTTTTAGAACTACGATGTTGGAAAGGTGATTGAAGTCGCTAAAACTTATCACATGGTGCTATAAATATGATGGAACACAATTGTTCAAAAATATATTTGAAAACAAATAAAATCATGTTTGAATGGTAAAATTTTCAATCTGCTAACAACATTATGACAGTATTAACATGGTTAACATGTATAGATTTGTATCCAAAACTAGCAGTGAGCGCTACTTCTACTTTCAACAAGTCCATAACATATTGAGTGGTCAAATATAGTGACCAATCCAAAATAAAATTATATAAAACTACCAAGAATCATCATAACATTATCTTCTTCTACAATAATTGACCCACACATTGCTACTTGACTTTGAGAGACTTAAACTAGTGTATGTCATCTAAAATATTTTGTGACTCCTACATATTAACTAGAAAAACCTTCTTTGAAGATATAATATCATACTAACATCATTTGATTTGTATAACTTAATGTGATGTCTCTAACTCAAAACAAAGATTCATAAACCTATCTAAAACTCATAATTATTTGGTTATATTTTGCGCATATAACACAAAAAAGCTCTAATTCCAACTATGAAACCATACTCTCTGGCTTCACATATAGTTATGTTGATCCCTTAAAAGATCCCCAAATTATGTAACTTTGGGATCCACTTGAAATTTTTTGAGACATAGGTCACCGATCCAAGATCCCTTTTGTTGGTAATGCCCCTATAGTTTTAACGTGGCCACATTCTCAATGAGATATTCTTTGTCAAATGCCATATCTAGTTTATTCTCCTTTTGATTTTGATTTTATTTTCTCGTCCTACTATGGATCTACATGAGCAAGCCGACCCTAATCTCATAAACTTGAACTGTCCTTGAACTAATCAAATTCCTTCAAATAATTTCACCTCAAAACCACCCATAGAGAAATCCTAAAGGGGGAGAACACTTTTTTCCGTGGGAAAACATTTTTGAAAAAATCTCCACTTTAAATGAAATATCAAAGAATTATACTTTTGACTCATCAAAATGTTGACCCTTAACTCAGTGACATTGCGGTAAGTTAGTGTCATAATCCAATAAAATGGCAGAAAGTTAGTGCCTTATCTGACCAAAATATCAGTGAGTTATTCCCTTTACTTAGTGAAACTTAAGTGAGTAAGAGACTAAGTTAGCGATGTTGTGTTGAACTAATTCCTTAAATTGATGATATTTTGGTGAATTAAGAAACTAGATCAATGAAATTTTAATGTACTAGTATACTAACTCAATAATGTTGTGGCAATTTAAGGTTGTATCTCACCAAAACGTTGACAAGTTATATCTCTAACCTACCAAGACCTCGTCTAAAAAAAATCTTAAGTTGGCGAGTTGTGGTGAATTAGTGAATTAGTGCCCATATTTGGAAAAACATCGGCTGAATAGATGCCAAATACTTCTACATATCACCCACTTAGATCCTTAAGTCACTAAAGTTTCAGCTAAATGGTCCACTAAATAATTGATGTCTCCACCCACCCACAATCTTTCACCCCGTCAGAAGTTTGAGTCATTGACATTTTGGTGACTTGAGGGTGACTTATGCACATATTTCTCCAACATAGTGGGAGGTTAAGAATTTAGTGCTTCAATGATGTCTCCCAAACTACATAACCTTTAATGTTCTGGAGAGTTATGAGGCTATTCCTCTAACACAGCACAGAATTAATCCTCTAAGATTTGATTATTGTAATGCCTCGACGGTAATCCCAAAGCATGTGTAATGTTGTTATTTGATTATTAGTGGCACTAGGTTTTTGGACTATGTATGATTATTATTATTAGTATTATTATTTTATTATTTTTATATGTATCTATAACTAAGTAATGGATCAACGTGGACAACAACATTGATTGGGGGTCTTGGGTTCCACATGTGAATGGGTTGGGGTTAGGAGTTGTGGCTCCTCCTAACAATACTCTAGTATTTCTAAGTTTGATATTATTGAACCTTGATGGCCCTAATTTGTCTAATCAACACTTTTCATGCACCAATGCAACCATACACATGCACACATGAAATCATGCAACCATTCAACCATGCACCATGCACCTAGTACTCCAATGAACTGCAGTAGTTGTTAGTCGGCTAGAGTTTGACTATTTAATTGGAGTTGTCCTCGGTTATTTAGTGTTCTAGGTAATTATTCCTCAATTAATGAGATGAATTCGAGTCATCTGCAGTTAATTTGGAATTCTTTGGTTCAATTCTAGTTATCATGAGTGCATGGGAGTGAATTTGGGAAAATTCGAGTCAAAAGGTGAAATTCGGGTTACCTTCATGCACGAGGAGTAATTATTCAAGGGATGGGAGTAATTAGTCAGGAGATGGGAGTATCTTTTTTATTTTTCTAGAGTTATTCTTAGTGGATTGAAGTTACTATGTTTAGAACTTGAATGAGTCAATCAATGGCTTTTTGGAAGCCTTAATGATTAGGAGTCCTTTCTCAATGGTCTAGAGTCAATATCTTGGAGGAAATTCAAATGGGTCTAAGGGGATTCTAATTTCTCCAGATTTCATTCATTCATTCATTATTGAGTCTATTGGTCAATGCATAGGGGGATCTGACAAGAATTGAAAATTCCAAAGAGGGATTTGGCATAGGATTTTGCACACATTTTGCACCAGTTTTTCTTGCAAGTTAATGAAGATCCTATATGCAGGATTCAGTGATATTGTGAGAACTATTTTCCATTAAATTTTAGTGATGTAGTATGTATTCAAATGGTTATTTTGCACCTAGAATATAAATAAGTGCTGTGGCAAAGTGAAGAGAGTAACTTCATCATAACTTTGTCTAGAAGGAGAGGAGGATAATCCTGTGTAGAAAAATTCATTGTTGCACTTGAATTACAGAAGAGGGGGTTAATCATGTGAAAGGATTTCCTTACTTGGATGTTCTAGGTATTGCAGTAGACCGAGACAATCCTGAGTAAGTGACCTAGTTGTTGTGCTCATATTGGAGGAGAGGGGGTACAATCCTAGATAAGAGAGCTTAACTGTAGTAAGTGGTTCTCTAGAAGAGGGGGCACAATCTTGTTAAGGAGACCACATTGGACATATATTATGTTTCTAGAGAGGGGGTGAAATCCTAAGAAAGAAGGTGCATTGATATTAATCGTGTCTTGTAGGAGAGGGGGTACAATCCTGAGAAAGAGGGGTTAGTGATCACATCATTGTCCTGAAGGAGGAGTGAACTCCATTTTCATGAGTATTATCCTTAGGGATCAAATTATAAGAGACCTTCTCTTGTGAATTCTAATATTTTACATTGGGGGTGACCTAAACAAGTGGTTTTTCTTGATAGTGTCTAAGGCTAGGAGGAAATTTGTCCCATTGATGCCAGTTGTACCCTTATAAAGCTAAGTACTTATGATATTTATTTCATTTATGTATGATGTTGTAAATGTTCCCATGGAGGATGATATATATCTATAATTATATTTTTTTAAATTGTATATATGCTCATGGTGAATGGATAACCCTATGTTGGTAAATTGGCAGCTCACTGAAGAGGTATGTTAATGTTTTAGAGTAGCAGTTAGTAACTAGTTTTTTATGGAGTTTATGAGTATTAGGACACTCCATATCACCGTATATGGTCATTCTATATCAGATGATCCATGGGTTTATGTATGTCATTTAATGAGGGAAAATATGATCTAAAAGAAATGCCATAAATATACTAATTATGGTATAGTATATTATTGATTTGATGCATGTTTTAGGAGGTTATCCACTTATATGTTATTAACAATTACGGGTATGATATTGGGACAGTCCTTATGGTCATATATGGATGGGATTGTAAGTATGAAAAAAATATTATATATCTACTATGAATAGGTGTTTAAACTTTTCCTGCTTAGAATAGGTAAATGATGAATGTAAGTTTTACTGTCGAAAAAAGAGTTACGAGAAGAAATGTAGGTCTAATTTATTTATTTGATTTAGAAGTTTTAATTATTTTCACATGCTAGCCTAACCTTAAATATTTTTATTCCACTGATCTTAGCTTAGATTCATCCATCCCCTTTATTAAAGATCTCAGATACCCGACCTTGGTGTGTTTTCTAGGGTTGTGTATTTTACAATTTCAAACGAAACCAAGGTTGCATTGCCTTAAAATTTGAAATCTATGGTTTTAAAAATAAATTGTCCACCAAATAAAATTATTTTTTATGTTTTTTAGTAACTCCCGAGGATACCAAGTAACCAATCAAAGAGAACCACCTAGCCCCTCAATTCGAGCACCCAATAGTAAGTGCATCCTACCTCCACTTGTCAATTTTTAATTTAAGTTGGGTAAGATGAGTTGTGGTTTAAATTTTGAAATTCCATGATTTCCTTGAGTCAAGAGTTTATTCTCATTGATCTCATTCCTTTACCATTAATTTTAAATATAATTGATGGACCCTCCTCCCTTAAATGGAACACCCTATACTTCTCCTTCATTGACACTAAAACCTAGGGTATAATCATCACATAGAGGTGTGGTTAGCTATACATGATCGGTTCCATTCCAAACCCCTGGATGCACCCTCTCACATGTGAAAGCATCTAAAACTCACATTCACCTAGTCCAAGTCGATTTCCTTTATTCCCATCTTACCTGTTACATTCCTTCATTGAGGCCAACCCATACTGGAATCCCTAACACAATTCCCTACAAATATATTTTCAAATATCAAGTCTTTAGTCCACTTGACCAAGTTACCACCTAGGATGTCTTCCCACTCCATTGAATTTCACAATTTTGTGGTTGTTTTCTATAATGATATGATAAATTTTAATCTAATGATGATATATCATAGGAAGAATAGATGGCTTACAAAAGAACTCAGTCTAAATACGATATGCTCCATTCCTTGTTTTGATTCAAGGAAGAAGAGGAAACAATGGTTTGAACTAATTATGGGGATGCCAGCAATAATACAAATGTTTAACCTTCCCTCCACTCGGCATAAATATATCAATTTTTTAAGCATGAACACTTCCCAACAATCACACCTAAGAATTATAAGGACATGGAGGTATATCATAATATCAATAAATTGGCACTACACAAAGTATTATCTAGGACTTCCCTTTTTCTTTGTTCAGAGGTCATTTCTGGTCTCCTTCCCAGAAAGTTATTTGGAAAACGGGTTGATCAAGGATCCCAAAGAGAAGGCCAATTCCTCTTTTCATCCTTTCACTGTTGAAACTTATTATAAGTTTCCTACATCTACGGTATGTTTGACTAAGGAATGGATCAATTCAGTGGACCTAGATTGTCATGCCTACCTAAGGAAATGGTGGTCAAGAAAAAAGAGGTTTAGACCCAAAAATAGAGGCTCATACCCATTTGATTCCTTAATTCCTCCCTGTATAGTTTAATCCATGCTATTAGACATGCTCTATGGAGAAATACATGCACCAAAGTTTAGGTATTCTTGGGTGCTTGTCTTGCAGCAAGTAACTACACTAGGAACTACCTTCAATTGGAATGCCATCCTATTTGAAAACATCAAACATGCCATTATAAACGTAAGGAGAATAGCCTCTAGGAGGGAATATCAATTTTACATGTCCTCCCATGTGTTATATGTGGCATGTTCCAGCACTAATTTAACAAAAATGAGAATTCACCG
>LPNX010706320.1:389174-420779 GCA_001517045.1 Pseudotsuga menziesii | reverse complement strand
ACTTATTTTGTTCCTGAAAATTTCCAATTCATGAGTAATTGTTAATAATTCTTTGATGAGATTGAATCTTAGTTCCTAGATCATGTGCAAGAATTAATACCGGCTCCCATGGGATCCTTCACTTCATGTTTATTGCAAATGAGGAACCAACTTGCGAAACCAACCAAATGTATGTCATACAATACCATGGAATCCATATCCACACTAGGAAACTGGTATGTCATGAAAAAATGGACCTACTTGTGCATTTGTAGTGTCACCAAGCCTCCCCATCTCCTATCTCACTTTGTCACTGAAAACGTGGTCATACATGACATATCCTTCCATTTTTTCATAAATGGCATTAGAACCACATGGACAAATGCAAAAAAGGTTGTGTGGCAGCAATTACCTCTAACCATCGGAGCATACTATTTGAAGGATATTAAAGAGGTCGAACAGTAAGCTCAATCCATCAATGAATTTCAATTTGGCATAGAAGTGTTCTAAAGTAATGATTCTCGACGAATAGTAGAAAACTATTGTCAATCCTACAAGTTTAATTGGGCATATATTGATGATTTCTAGGATGATGAAGAAGTATACATGTGATCCAAGTCCATTGAAGAGATGCCATGGAAACTAGGAGGTAAAAGGTAGAAATCCTCATCATAAAAACATACTCAAGAAATCACTAGTGAAGAACAACAAGATGATCTCTCTAAAAAGTTTAAAGATGAGAAGAATAATAGGAAAGCAGAGCTTGGGGTTGACAGATTGAAGGAAGTTTAGGAACAAAGAAGAAGGAAGGAAGAAGAATGGAAAAATAAGGAATAAGAAGCAACGAATAAAGAGATGGAAGAAAGAGAAATCAACTCGATTTGAGCATTCCTTCACTTCCAAGAGAAGATCCTTCTTAAAAGACTCCAACAACTAATTCTATAATTGGTGGGAACTTCCCCTAACATATATTGGCCTAGTACATTTCACTCCATCAAAAGAAGAAGTTGGTGCTTTTATATATCCATTTATCTATTACAAAAGGAAGAAGAAGATTTTCAAGCAATCTTGAAAAACCGTTAAGCTTGTAGAGAGACCTTCATTGGTAATAACTATAGAGGCTCATGTATTCACTACAGTTTATCCCTCTACCTGGGCAATTACATTAATATTGAGGAGATGGAAGGAAAACTAAATTCCTATAGACAAATGATAAGGGACGTAAAGAGGGATATGTTTGAGCTAAGACAAGAAAATGGGATTTTGTCACAGTTCATGCCTTGAGCATTTACAATGCAAGAAGAGATTTTGGAAGCCCATGATCAAATGTAAAATCTTCTACATGTATTACAAGGACAACATGCCCAGTTGAGCGAGCTTCTCAAACAAATCAAAGGACATGAATGCATCCTTAATGGAATATGAATGGGTCTAAATGAACTTTCACAATGGAAAAGGCACTCATCCTAATCATTAACAAATCCACCAAGAAGGACACTGAGGGACTTCCACCATAACCATGCTTCTATCATGCAAAGAAAACAAGCATGGATGCCATTGTAGAAAAAAGAATCTAATACTATTGGAAAATGTCAAAAGCAATATAAAGCAACCAGCAACATCATGCAAATATGTCATTTGCCTCATCTCCCCAGCATAGACAAACCTCAACAGACATAAATAAAAAAATGAAATTAGAGAAAGCATCAACTCAAGGGAGATTATAGTAGAAGTAATCATAGAGATGACCAAAGAATCAATCATACAGTACATATCGTCCCTAACAAGATATAACAATCTACTAAAATCCTCTATTGTATCTCTTAAAAAGGGGTTTGGTATCATTGTGATGAAGTGGCTAGCAATGCGGTCACATTTGCAACTCTCAAGCACCCCAAGTTTGAGGCCATGTCAAATTAGTATGAAACTTGAAGAGAGCACATGACAAAAAAGGGTCCCACCCCCCACACAATAACTTTTATATTTTTTTCAAGTCATGACTTTTGTAAAGTAACATCTTAGATTCATATTTTTGAACTTAAAATGAAGTACATAGGTCAAATATTCTCATCTGTAAATTTCTACTTTGTGCATATTCTTCATTTTGTAAAAATACATTCAATTGGTATCTAAATAATTGTTGGCCTACTTTTCTTCACTCTCATGACCCAGGTTCAACAGACCCACAAAACCAACAAAACACCCAAATATATCGGAATGACAAAGCAAGCTTAGTCAGAAACACCTGTGATGCAGGCACAATCTCACCCAAGATATCTTAATGTGTAACTGCTAGAACCATTTTTCCATAGTCGGTGAGGGATTACAATCCCCTGGTGCACAGCCAAGGTGCTCGATAGAGTCAAAAGGTTGGAGTCTCTTTACTAACTCGACAGTGGTGCAATAGTGCGATACAGCCAACGTGCGGCACATACTTTCCCTTAACAACTTAACAATTGGTGCAACTACACGATGCATATGATTCCTTAACAATAAAGGACAGTGGCATGACTGTATTCGAACTTAACAGTGAATGAGAATGAAATAATACACAATGCTTTGACAATGCTTTAATCATTCATTATTCAACTTCTTTTATCAATATTGCAACATTCACTTAAGCAATAAACATAATAAATACAAAATAACCCACAAATATTCAACAAGCACGTTCATTTGACACAAGATGTAATGTGGAAACCCATCGGGTAAAAACCACAAACGTGCTCTTCATCTGGCATGAGAAATATATGGCACCTTTCAGTCTACGACTGTAAACTATTTGAGATATGTCTTTTTGGCTCAGAATCCTCTTTGCTCTCATGCTCTCTAGTCTTATTATGCTTTCTTCTACTCCTACTGATCTGCACACATCCTGCATCGAATATTCTACTCTACTATCTGCACGCTCAGCTGTAGACTGACCCTTAAAAAATGGTCTACACACACAGTTGCAGATCCAAAACTCGATAGCCAATCACAACACTACTATCAGAATTCTCTCTTATTCCTTTGCTTATTTATAACTATATCGAACCCTTATACAAAATGGGTTCCTCCTATTTATAGATTATACAAGACCATGCAGGTTCGACTGGGTATAGCTCATTTATTACAGTCATAAATAGCCACAAAAATTTATTTCATTACATCTATTACATGCCATAACTAGTCACAGAAACATCTTTCAATACATTTGTACAAGCCATAACTAGCCGCAAAAACGTCTTTCAATACATTTGTATGGGCCATAACTAGCCGTAGAAACATCTTTCAATCTTCCACCGCCTCTAGTACCTACGGTCTTCATGACCTATCACTTTCCATCCTTTACTCCTATACCTGCCCATAGATTATATTTTCCTTCATCACAGTGCTCCTTGCCACAACTTTCTCTCTTATGCGCTTCCTTTCCTTCCTTTACCCTTTTTTACTGTGTCACATGCCTATTTTTCCTTTATTCACATGCGCTTTTATTGCTTCCTTTTCTCTTTCCTGGCCCAACAGGCCCCCAACACTCACATGTGGCTCATCCCAAGCCACTAAGCAAATATAGGTTTCTAGCACTGGTTGCGCCACAGTACCGACCTTGTCCTAAAATGTTTTGATAATTTCTTGTACCTAGACAACTTCTTCTCATACCTCCTCCACTTGCTTCTCCAATTGATTGACATAGTTGGAACTGATATGTTTCGATGGTAAATATTCTAGTGACTAAGCTATATGTTGGAGCTTCTTTTGTCCAGGCTGAATGAGCCTTGTAACTCGTTCGGATTCTGATTGGTGTGTTGTAACTTCATCATTTTCGCTCTACTCTTTGTCATGCAGAGTATTTACTTATTGCTGCAACTATTTCAGCTCAGCTATCTTTGCGAGCTTTTCCTTGATGATCAAATTCTTCATGTATGCCTTAACCAATGTGATTTTCAACTCGGTTTGGAATGCATCCTCTTCCAACTTCGTCATTGTTTCATCTTATATGAGCAGTTCCTAGGTCGCCTAGACTACATCGATTGCTTCATTACAGAGCTTCTCTCCTTCCTTGATTTTGTTAATAGCCTCAGGTATGCTCAGTCTTTGTTGTGCTTTAATATCTTCCACCTACTTCTTTAGGCATGTGCAAATCCTGGATAACTGGGATTCCTTGGCCATTGCATCTATTTATTCCTGGCCTTCTTTCATAGGGAACTCTATGACCATGCTGCTAAGGGATTCATTGGGTGCAATCATACTTTGTTCTTGCACTTCAATATCTTTCTCCTTCTGCCAAAAGAGGGCCTTGCATATTTCTGTCTTTCTTTTTTTTAGCCTGATAACCAAGAGCATTTTCTCAGATTCTTATTTTTGTTGTGGCTGCATGCTGAACAACATATACTTCAGCCAATGCTATCTTGGAAAAATCAATAGTCAGTGTCCCCAAGTCATGTTCAACATCATCAAATTCATTCTCGCTTGTTTCCAATGCTTGCTCGTTGAATCCTATCTTGAGCAGTGGAAACAACAATGTTGCTTCTAATGTAGCACGGGGATCAACGCCGTACATCTCAACTTTGACCATGCTCTTTACCTCATTAATGGCCTCAGTGAGCTTATTGACATGCTATGTGAGTTTGTTGGTTAAGAGCATCTATTATTTACCTATGTCATTAAATCTATTCTTCGCTACTTCTATGACTATGTCTGTAAGAAGGCAAATGTCTTCCTCAACTAAGTTAATTGCATTAGTTGTTTTATTGGCTTTGCACTTCTTGTGTTGCACCTCGTGTTGCTCCTTCTCCTAATATGTATTTTGGGTATGCACATCCTCGTCAGTGGGTGCATCTTCTGAATCACCTTTATCCGAGTCGTCATCATTGTCATCGTCGTCTTCATCTAACTCATGCGACTATTTGTTTTGTGCCTCACCAACTCCATTACCTTGTTCATTACCCTGGCCATTTCCCTAGTCATTTCCTTGGTCCATCTTTTCTTCAACCGAGATGCGCCATTCTTCAGGCCAATCCTAGATGGCCACTTCCACATCCTGGTTGGTGATCATGAAATGTGTTGGTTGCGCTTGTTTCTCCGAGTCCTGCCGCAACTCCAGGATGATATTGTGGACACCTACCTAGAAGGTTATGAAAGGCACATACATTTGGACTATCGCAACGAGCATTCTATGCTGGTATCGCACTACTTCTCTTAGTTCCTCTGCCTGCTAAAATAACTCTATTTTTTTATCTTTCTATCGGATCTTGTCTTCCTTGTCTTCCCACAGGTTTTGATATTTTGTGCCTTAGCAGAGAACAGGGACATCCAGTGGCTAGAAGTATAGTGGGTTGGACCAAACTACAAAAGAAATCAAAAGCAATAACTAGGAGTAGTGGAATTTTGTCTTAGTTTCTTCCTGCACTTATGTTGCATTATCTAGGAACTCGTTCAATAGAAAATGTGACCAAATGATCGTCACTCCTTCTTCACATTGTTCTTCTGGTTCCACTATCCCGGTAGTGCACTCAATGGGTTGCATCTTGCGTAGTATTTTGAAATATAATATCTTCGTGGAAAAAATCACTGTATTATCAGTTATAGAGGACATGAAAAATCCTCTATTTGCATGCTGGAGGTCATACTTTTCCTTCATCTTTGTCGCATCCCATTCCTTGCACAAATATGGTGTAGGGTCGAGTCCTGAGCATGGGAGACCCATGATCGATGAAATCATCTCAACATCTATTGGATATGGCCGGTCGAGCCACAAAACTCCTTCGTGGAAGTAGACTAGGCATTGTCACACATATGTACTCACTTCTTTACTTCGACCAAAATGAGGCATAAGAATCAAGTTAAATAGGACCTCCTGCTTGATTCCTTGGGCCCACTCCATTGGAACTACAAGTTGTGGCATGGGCGGTACAGCTGGAAGTGTGACCATGTACCTGTTTCTTTCTAGATCTACCTGTTTGCGGGTATCATTATCTTCAAATTAGAGTCGCACCAGCTTTGGGATGATGTTCATTAACAGCAACACGCCCATGGAGATCTGGGGTGAAACCAAGGAAGAGTGCGTTCGCGTCGTGAGCTTCACTTCAGGAACCTCTACTCTCCTTAGTCGAACATATGGTGGTAGTATGTTTTGCTCCTCTACAGTGGCATTTTCTTCTCTTCGTGATGGTGGAGCTGGTGTATCCACGATAGACTTACACTTCTTTTTAAACTTGGGAAACCTTACCCAATGCCCTAATGTGCCTAGAAGTTATGTGCTTGACACAAATGGTCGTGAACCTATAGTTGGTACATTAACTAGTGGATTCTGAGTTGGGGTCAAAGCAGGGGCCGAAGCAGTAGTAGGAACAGTATGTGTAGTCAGTCGCGCCATTGTTTCTATTTCCTCCTGGACATGTTGTGCTTCTAGTGATATTAATTCCTCAATTATCATTCAAGGTAATGCAATGGTAATGTCAGATTTTTCACTAATGTTGGAGATCGAAATTACCATCGGCTTTGGTTCTTCACAGTTGCAGACTATGGTTCGCTCTTCTTCTCTCTATGCAAGTAAAAGGATTCTTGACGATGAAGGTGGATAATTATAGGAATGCGCTCATCCTACATGTGATAATTTGATGGCAAAGCAATGTCTTATCGATCACATGGGCTTCTCATTCAACACATTCCAAAATTAACTTGCATGCTTGAATTCTGATTTGTATCTTTCAGGACAGTTATGGAGAGGCCGACGAATGGGACCAAAAAGCATGACGCCATTTTCCTTGAACTTGTCAAATTAATGACATTGAATTGTCATTACCACCTAAATATTTGTAGGTATTCATGCTTTAATGGTTTCCAGTTGTCATTCCCTCTCTTAGTGTGGTTTGTATACTCCTATCGCAGACATTCGACATAATAGCTTCCTTCTCTCTCTTTTTTTTTTACTTTTTCCTTCTCACACAACCATGTCACAACCATCATGGTAAGGTTTTAGGAAGCTTCCATTTATCATTCTTGCTACCAGTGTTCCATCCATGTTATGTAGTTTCACTGAACCAGCCTTAGTGATGTGCACTATCACATATGGCCCTAGCTAATGCATCTTCAATTTTCCTGAATGCTTCAAAATTTGATGTCGTTCAATAAAACAAGTCCTCCGAATTCAAAATTCTAGTTCTGATATGGGGATCATTCCATGATTTCTGCATTTTCTCCTCTTTATTTTGATGAAGCCCTATGATGAAGCAATCTTCCTCCATTTGAACGAACTTCGACAACCTTTGATCGATATAATCTACGTCATTCATTTCTGTTAGTACAACAATTCTTAGGATCAACACAATATCTTCTTGTCCATACACTAGTCTAAATGGAGTGTGTCCTATTAATCTCTTGCAAGTTGTGCGATACGCCCATAGCACAGATGAAACTTTTTGATCCCAATCATCTCTACACGTATTGCATACTTTGGTTAATGCATTTTACAGAATATTGTTGAAGGATTCAACCATTCCATTTACCTAAGGATGATAGGGTGTCATTTTCCTTTGTTGAATCTGGAACTCTGCAGTAATCTCATCAATCATTTTGTTAACAAAATGTGTACCTTGATCACTTAGAAGAATTTTTTGGGAAATTGAATATGGTCACCAAATTTTCAAATAAGAAATTTGTTGCAATCGCATCGGTACAATCTTTAACATGTGCGACTTCTACCCATCTGATCAAGTAGTCCATTGGTGTGATAATATAGAGTGCACTAGTCCTTTTCCCTAGCATACTGATCGGTCCAATAAAATCAATGGCCCACTTATCAAATTCTTATAGGGTTATCTGTGGCACTAGTGGAATTTCATCATTTCTTTACGGATTTCATGTTCTCTAGGAAACATCGTAGTGTCAACAAAAGCTCTTAGTATCCATATGTATAGTTTGCCACCATAATCTAGCTTGCAATATCTTGCACTTTGTTTCCTTTCCAGCGTAGTGTCCTCCTGCAACACCGACATGTGCTTCACTCATTACCCAATCGCGTTCATGGTCGAAAAACACACTGACGCAATATTTCATAAGGGCCCATCTTGTATAGCTGTCCCGCAATTGACGTAAAATTAGTAGCTTTGACGACCAGCAATTTCCTTAGTGCAGTGTTGAACCCTTCAGGCGTATAACCTGTACTCAAAAGGTGAATGATAGCCTCAAAAAAATTTATCAACCACGGTGACTGGAAATAATTGCGCATCAAGAAATTTATCCATTAGGATGGTTGGTTCTTCACCACTTTCTATCCTCAACTAGTGGTCAAGCCCCACATTTAGTCGATCAGGTTTAACAATGACTTCAAAATCTAATTCTTGAAACAGGAGGAGCCATCGACAGATCTTCCCCCCCAACACTGGCTTGTTAACTAGGTATCTTAATGTCGAATGATCAGTGTACATTTTAAAATGTCCACCTAAAAAATAGTGTCAAAACTTCTGCAATGCATATACCATGGCGAGTCCTTCTCTTTCTGTCGTCGTGTAATTTTTCTTTGTCGTTGATATTTTTCTATTGGAAAAAATTGTAGGGTGATCAATTGCGCCCTCACCCGGTTGCGTCAGAACTATGCCGAGCACGATAGATGACACATCGATATGGACATGGAACTGCTTCTTCCAGTTGGGAAATATGAGTATTGGCATGGTGCCCATCTTTCTCTGTAACATGCCTAAACTTTCCTGACAAAATTATGTCCACTGGAACTTTGCATCTTTCTTCAATAGTTTCTCCATAGGTGCAGTTATCTCCGCATATCCTATGATACATTTTCTATAATAGACTATGTGTCCTAGCACTAATCTGAGTTGTGTGACTGATGTAGGTGGTAGAAATTCAAGGATAATCACAACTTTCGCTGGTTCGGCCAAAATTCTGTCGTGACACACAACATGTCCTAACAATACACCAAATTGTGCACAAAAAATACATTTCTTTGAATTTAACATGATCTGATACTAGCGACAACATTCCAGCATCATATGCAGACTCTCAATATGGTCTCTTACTAGACAAAACATAGTCCAACCATCAAAGTAGACTTCAAGAATTTTATGTATGAAATATTTAAAGGCAAAAACTATTATTCTAGAAAAAATAACAAGAGCATTTTTAAATCCAAAGAGCATTACCATTTAATGATAGTAGCCCCATTCTATGTTGATCCTCCTTCGCTATTCTAATTCGATGATATCCATAAAGCCCATCGATGAATGAATACATCTCATGTCCTTCAACGCTTTCAAGTACTGCATCTGTGAATGGTGTTGGGAAAGAATCATGCAAGAATGCATCATTTAGTTTCCTCATGTTGACACAGATTCTGACTTCTCCTAGTGTCTTTTTATCCCGAATCACTATAGGAATGATCCATTCTAATTCTTCGATAGGCTCAATCATTCATGCATCTAGCATGCGGTATAACTCAACTTTCACCTTCTCTTTATACCTTGTATTCAACCTATAAGGTCACTCCTTGACTGGTTTTGCATCTGGTTTCAGGGGTATTTTCATCTCCCCTAAATCTCCTACTATTCCCTTCATCTCTAAGAAGTTGGTAGGGAACAGATCCTAAAATTCATGTAGAAAGTCTATGATCTTTTCTATCGTTTCATCATCCCAATAATATCCTATATTGGTGAACTTTGGGTTTTTCGGGGAACCAATGTTAAATTTCTTGATTTTGAGTGGCATGAGGAACTATTCGCTTGAAATTCTACTCCCTTCGAATTCTCGCATACCCTCCAATTATGGTATGTTAATGTTGGTATGATCATCATCTGGTTCTCTGGCCAGATTGTAACGAGCCATCCATTGCAAGATAGTCACGCTACACTGGTGGGAATTCACCACTTCGACGGGGCCTTGAGTGAATATCTTCTCCTTTATCATTTGAAGCGCAACATCAACTATTAGTTGCTCATCAACAAATGCAAAGGTGTGCAAAAATTGTTTAACCACCTCTTCCCAATCCTGAGTTCCTTGTCGCAACTCCAAGGATGTATACCATCTCCTGGGTGTCATTTCCAATGTTTGTATGAAAGGATGGACCCATTCCTGTTGCAGGTATCCTACAAATGTCATGTGACATTGATTAAGGTGTTCAATAGGGTTTGATAACCCTGTGTACTTCTGAATCAAAATTGTGACTTCTTCGTCGAATCTGACTTCCAGCAATATTTTGCATTGTGGTCATTAAGATATAGATTGCTTATGTGCACCCCACCATCTAGCAGGTGCAGCCTTTAGTACATATTCTAATGTAGACATGCGATGTGATTCTGTCACCAATCCTTCAAACTCACTTAAAAAGGTCTCAAGGTTAGGCAAGCCCTCATACGTGAGTAACTTCCTCAACTGATTTTCCGCGCATTGCACAAACCTGGTAATCCTAGCACATCTCTTCATAGAGACTTCATGCAGTCTTTTTTTCCAATTCTCCAATGCATCTCTTGAATCTGATGTGCATGAGCTATTACTTCTTCAACTCAGGTTCCCATCCATTATAGGATTGATGTAATCCTCTTTTAAGGCAGTGACATTGTAAATATGGTCTAGATAATCACCCTATCCTTCACTATAGACTAGTTCGACATATCTTTGTCCCTCTAGTGGATCAATGGGAAATACTACCCTCATCTCGCCATCCTCAAATTACAGGATTCTTTTCTTAAAGTTGATGATGGTCTGATTTTCTATTTCCCAATCTATCCCCAGAAGCACGGGATATGGGTTTGTGTCTTTGAAAATGTTGATAACTTCAAAATCTTCAAAGGTATGCATCCCCTCAATGTCGATAGGAACTTCACTTAGCCTACCAATCAGTAGGACCTTCACTTTATTTGCAAGCCTCAAGTGGACTAGGGACCAGTCCAAGCGTGGCTTTCCCATGCTCTCTGAAGTTTGTCACATCAAAACATTGGCATATGACTCTAGATCTAGGATAATGTAATCCATGACATAATATCCTATCTGTGCAGTCATTCTTAACTTGCAGCCAGTTTTGAATTTATTTTATCATGGTTAACCCTTCTTCCATGTTGTGACTCTACTGGGGTTTCTTCTATAAGCACTTGGAGTTCTGCGACAACATATTTATCCTAGATTAGCGCTAAGAAACTTAACAAAAATGACTTGAGCTTACTAACCTTGTTTGGAATCCACTTCTGGAATAGCAGTTGAAATCTTTTGGGCATCTCTTTGAATTTGGTCGAGGTTGAAGGTTGTTCTGAATCTACAAACTCTAGCCGCATGTCCAAAAATATTTGCTTCAGTTTTTTAACGTCGAATGGTACTTTATTTTGCACCGAGGGTTGCACATGCGGCTATTCCTGCAGTATATTCTGATCATCTCTAGTCGCAGCACCTCCTCATGTTACGACAACAACACTTAGTTCTCTCGACTCAACAACAATCATTTGAACATTCAAGTTAGGATTTGTATTTGGAATCTACACAGGGTTAGGAACTCCAACGGTCCTAGAATTCCACATGGAAATCAACTAGGGACATTGTTCCACATTATGGTCCTACACTTTACAATATGAACATGTATTTGTAGGTTCATGGAAATCTCTATCATAATGACCTGAATTCCCACAATTATAGCATAAAAAATGACCTCTTCCTCTGCCAAATCCTCCTCCTCCTCTACCTATGAAGTTTCCACCCCCTACTCAGAGGGTGTGGTTGATGCAGTGGGTACTGATTCTATAGGTATTGAGGATGATACTAATTTTGATAGTAATTTTGTGGGAAATGCACAGGAAGGTAGTGCCCTTGTTCCTGTTCATCCTGAGTCTACTCGTCGTTATTCATTAAGTATGTATCTACTATCTTCTCCTTCAAGAGGTTATATGCTATGCAATCTTTCTCACCGTGTCCTAATGACTTATAGAATTTATAGAAAAGGATAGATGGGGTACTTACAATCTTCTACAAGTATAGAAAATCCTCATCGTGATTCCCTCTAGTTTGGCATATTTGGCACCATGGTATTCCTTTAGTACTCAATGGATTAGGCGCACTTGACGAGATATACTTCATGTATGACGGATAGTTTTCCTTGTGGTGCCCATCTGTTTGACACCTTGTACACCATAAATCCTCCTGGACTTATTTTCCCTTCTTAATATCTTGAATTTGTACCATCATATTAGCCAACTACGATTGAATATGCATCATTCATGTGCCACCATCTCCGATCGGTGAGGATTCCATCTTCATCATTATTTCTAGTGCTTTCGTCTGCGACACAATATTTTGTTGCATCAAAGGGTATCAGCCATGTTGTAATAGTGCAGTAATAAACCACTCTTTATGTTGTACATCTGACATTTGGAAACTAAATTTGGCCATCAAAGTTTCAAACTGCTGATCGAAATCCCATACAAATTCTGATGGTAACTTCTTTATCTCCTTGATCTCGGTAATACACTGCGACTCATATTTAGGTTTTCTGAACTCACAAATCATCGCGATTCGGATCTCGTCAAGGGTCTTATGTGGGTTTCCTACTGGTACTATACAAAATTTCATAAACTAGTCCAGCGTACGACCCCACAGAGTCCTAATCATTTGTGCTTTCCTTATGTCTGCATTATGAACTTGGAAAACCGTCCAAACATCTTTGAAGAGGATCCAATGCTGCTCTGGATCTTCTTCTCCATTCCCATTGAATATAGGTAATCTAATATCATTCCCATCCATTGAGTTCGTGTCTGGTATGTTTAATGGGAGATTTGGTGAAGGTGGACTTCCTTGCGCACTAGTCACAACACTAGTACTATTAGTATTGACAGTTCTTTCTGGAGATGAGGTTCTAGACCTTACCTCTAGTGATGCTCCTGGTGTGGTGTAGTGACATTTTGATTTTTGTGTCTCTGCATATTCTTTGTATTCTTCTACTCCTTCATAAATTGGGTTATAGTCTTCCACTTTGTCACAAGACCCTTCATCTATCCTTGACTCAACTTTGTACTCGCTTTCTTCAAACAGACTAGGATTCCATCTTCCTCCTATTGTGTTTCTTCTCTTTCCTGACCGGAATCTCCTTCCACTCCTTAGAAATCTAGCTTCTAGTTTAGGTTCTATACTTACTGGGAACATATCATCTCACTCTTTCCCATTTTCTCTATAGTTCGTCTACGACATATCCTTTCTTCTGGGTATGTGACTCAAATTCTCAACTGCAAAATTCCCTTCTCATAGACGAGCATCTGTATCCATGTGTTTATAGATAACAAGTACCTCCTTCGAGGTCCTTGGAAAAAATTTCTCTTAGCCTCACTATACGAGGTTATCGTCTCAACTACAAACTCAGTAATATATCCTTGCAAAATACTGTCGACCCAAAAATCAATAGCTCTAGAGATGGGGCTACTTACATTGGTTAACTCATTGATCAGCTGATCACTCCACTCGACCGCTTCTTGTCTCTGAAATTTTTTCTTCCAAGTTGCCAATCTCGACAACCACTCATGCAGCACGATAGGAAACTATGCAAAGAATATTTTGTGAATTTTTTTGTACAGGTATCAGTCCAACCAGTTTTATATGCTCAACCGCGATCTTGCACTCTCTTCTTGTGCAAGTTCTACTATCTTGGACTCCAACCAATCCTCGATTTCCTTCTTTGTCAGATTCCACAACATTTCCCTCGACTCAAATGATTAAGGTCTCGAAAACGAAACCATTTGTTTTCCTACTTTTCTTCACTCTCACGAACCAGGTTCAACAGACCCACAAAACCAA
Source organism: Pseudotsuga menziesii (assembly GCA_001517045.1). Lineage (NCBI taxonomy): Eukaryota > Viridiplantae > Streptophyta > Pinopsida > Pinales > Pinaceae > Pseudotsuga > Pseudotsuga menziesii. The sequence goes on along the minus strand of LPNX010706320.1, from coordinate 407,039 downwards.
CAAAACACCCAAAGATATTGGCCAGATAGAGCAAGCTCAGTTGGCAACACCCATGATGCAGGGGCAGTCTCACTTGAGATATCTTAATATGTAACTTCCAGAACCATGTTTCCTTAGTTGGTGAGGGAATACAGTCCCTTGGAGCACAGCCAAGGTGCTCGACAGATTTGAAATATTGGAGTCTCTTTACTAACTCAACAGTTGCGCAACAGTGCAACACAACCAACGTGCCACACAAAATTTCCCTTAACAAATTAACAACTAGCGCAACTGCGTGACGCAGATGATTCCTTAACAATAAATGACAGTGGCGCGACTATATTACAACTTAATAGTAAATGAGCATGAAATAATACACAATGCTTCGATGATGATTTAGTCATTCGTTCATTCCACTACTTTTATCAATATTGCAACATTCACTTAAGCAATAAACATAAACAATACAAAATAACCCACAAACATTCAACAAGCACATTCATTCAACACAAGATGTAACATGGAAACCCATCGAGCAAAAACCACAAAGCTACTCTTCATCTGGCATGAGAAATATATTGCACCTTTCAGTCTACGACTTGACTATAGACTATTTGAGATATGACTTTTTGGCTCAGACTCTTCCGTGCTCTCATGCTCTCTGGTCTTATTATGCTTTCTTCTATTCCTACTTATCTGTACACAACCTATATCGACTCTTCTAATCTACTATCTGCGACTCAGTTGCAAACTGACTCTTACAAAATGGTTTTCACACACAACTACAGATCCATAGCTCAATGACCTATCACAAAACTACTATCATACTTCTCTCTGATTCCTTCGATTATTTATAACTATATCGAACCCTTATACAAAACAGTTTCCTCATATTTATAGATTCTACAAGACCACGCAGGGTCGACTGGGTATAGCTCATTTATTACAGTCATAAATAGCCACAAAAACCTCTTTCATGAAATTTATTACAAGCCATAACTAACCACATAATGTCTTTCAATACATTTATACAGGCCATAACTAGCCGTAAAAATTTCTTTCAATATTCTGGCGCCTCTAGTACCTACGGTCTTCCTGACCTATCTTCTTCCAGCCTTTAGTCTTCTACCTGCTCACAGATTCTCTTTTCCTTCTTCGCACAGCTCCTCGTCATAGCTTTCTCTCTTTTGTGCTTCCTTTCCTTCCTTTACCTTTATTTTATTGTGTTGCATGCCTTTTTTTCCTTTCTGTGCCTGCGCTTCTATTGCTTCCTTTGCTCTTTCCTGGTCCAAAATGCCCCCAACACTCACATGTGGCTCGTTCTGATCCACTTAGTAGCCTCATTATATGAGGTTATCATCTCAATTGTATACTCAGTAATATATCCTTGCAAAACACTGTTGACCCAAAAATCAATAGCTCTAGAGATGGGGTTACTTACACTGGTTAACTCGTGGATTAGTTGAGCACTCCACTCAATCGCTTCTCGTCTTTGAGAGTTTGTCTTCCGAGTTTCCAATATGGACAACCACTCATGTAACATGATAGGGAACTTTGCAAAGAATATTTCATGAATCTATGTGTATAGGTATCGGTCCAACCAATTTTATGTGCTCAACCATGATCTTGCACTCTCTTCTTGTGTAAATGCTAATGTCTTGGAATCCAACCAATCCTTGATTTCCTTCTTTGTCGGATGCCACAACATTTCCATTGACTCAAATGATTAATGTCCCGGAAACATAACCATTTGTTGGCCTACTTTTCTTCACTCTCGCGACCTAGGTTCAATAGACCCACAAAACCAACAAAGCACCCAAAGATATTGATCGGACAGAGCAAGCTCAGTCGCCAACACCTACGACACAGGTGCAGTCTCACTCAAGATATATTAATGTGTAACTACCAGAACCATTTTTCCACAGTCAATGAGGGAATTAAGTCCCCTTGCACACATCCAAGGTGCTCGATAGAGTCGTAAGCTTGGAGTCTCTTTACTAAATTGATAGTGGCGCAAAAATGCGACAAAGCCAACGTGTGACACGGACTTTCCCTTAACAACTTAACAACTAGTGCAACTGAATGGTGCAAATCATTCCTTCACAATAAAGGACAATGTAGTGATTGTATTACAACTTAACAATAAATGAGCATGAAATAATACACAATGCTTCGATGATGCTTTATTCATTCATTCATTCAAATACTTTTATCAATATTGCGACATTCACTTAAGAAATAAACATAAACAGTACAAAACAAACCACAGATATTCAAAAAGCACATTCATTTGACACAATATGTAAAGTGGAAACCCATCGGGTAAAAACCACAAAGCTTCTCTTCATCTGGCATGAGAAATATATGGCACCTTTCAGTCTATGACTTGACTGTAGACTGTTTGAGATATGTCTTTTTGGCTCAAACTCTTCCTTTCTCTCATGCTCTCTGATCTTATTGTGCTTTCTTCTACTCCTACTGATCCACACACATCTTAGATCGACTCTTCTACTCTACTAGATGCACACTCAGCTGCAAACTGGCTCTTACAAAATGGTCTATGCAAACAGCTGCAGATCCATAGCTCAATGGCCTATCACAACACTACTATCAAGCTTCTCTCTGATTCCTTCTATTATTTCTAAATATATCGAACTCTTATACAAAACGGTTTCCTCATATTTATAGATTCTTCAAGACTGGGTATAGCTCATTTATTACAATCATAAATAGCCACAAAAACATCTTTCATTACATTTATTATAGGCCATAACTAGCCGCATAAACATATTTCAATACATTTATACAGGCCATAACTAGCCCCAGAAACGTCTTTCAATCTTCCACCGCCTCTAGTACCTATGGTCTTCCTCACTTGTCACTTTCTAGCCTTTACTCTTCTACCTGCCTGCAGATTCTCTTTTCCTTCATCACACTACTCCTCGTCGCAACTTTCTCTCTTATGCGCTTCCTTTCCTTCCATTACCTTTGTTTTACACCGTCGCGTACCTCTTTTTGCTTTCTGTGCCTATGTTTCTATTGCTTCCGACTCTTACAAAAAAGTATGTGCACACGGTTGCAAATATGCGGCTCAACATCCTATCACAACACTATTGTTAGACTTCTCTCTGATTCCTTCGATTATTTCTAACTATATCGAACCCTTATACAAAACGGGTTCCTCCTATTTATAGATGCTACAAGAACCCGTAGGGTCGACTGGGTACAACCCATTTATTACAGTCATAAATAGCCACAAAAACGTCTTTCATTAAATTTATTACAGGCCATAACTTGTCACAGAAACGTCTTTCAATACATCTGTACAAGCCTTAACTAGCCATTGAAATGTCTTTCAATACATTTGTACAGGCCATAACTAGCCGCAGAAACGTCTTTTAATATTCCAACGCCTCGAGTACCTACGCTATTCTTGACTTGTCTCTTTCGAGCCTTTGCTCTTCTACCTTCCCGTGGATTCTCTTTTCCTTTGTCGCGCTGCTCCTCATCGCAACTTTCTCTCTTCTGCACTTCCTTTCCTTCCTTTACCTTTTTCTTTTACTGCGTCGCATGCATGTTTTTCCTTTCTGCGCTTGCGCTTCTATTGCTTCCTTTGCTCTTTCCTGGCCCAACAAGAATCAAGGTATATGAAGAGTTGGGGTAACCCAATAGACAAAAGGAATTGCATAAATTAGAGGATTGATTTGAGAATTGCATAAATTAGAGAATCAATATGGGAAATTGTTGTTAAAAAAAATTTAAAAAATTAATATGAAGAAGCTCTCGAACGAGGCTTAGTCTCGTGAAAATGATTGATTGGTGTATGTTTATTCAACGCTTATTCATTACATTTTCTAATCTTTGCAGCTCTTAAAATCACCTGCTTGGTCAAATAATTGCTAGTTTGAATTGGATTTTAATGGGACTAATCTTCTTTAATGTATGGTTGATGTTTATGCATACATTTATTGTTTTTGCAAGGGAAACTTATCTTCTCAACCATTCACAGCTTTAAATGTGTCCATTCATTAATTAATAATATTTTAGTCATAGATCTTAGCTAGGATAGTTTTTTTAGTATCCAACATTGGAATAGAAGCATATTGCATCATGCACAACATCCCCCAACTTGACACAAAATTTAATTAAGAGTCCTTGGGCCATAATCTAGATGGGTTCCTTATTCCAAACACTGTGAGATCTAATTGGGACCTTACATTGGGGTGAACCTCTTATTATTGACAGTAGAGAATTAATTTGTCATATCAAAAAGTTCCAAAAGAAAGAAAGTACATACCAATAATAATAAGGTGGCTACAAGTTTTTAAACATAGAATATTTATTGCTGTCATCCATTTTTCAACTTTTGCAATTTTTTTTTCTTATCATCACTAACCTGCTCCACAATCTAGAATGAATATAATCTGTCCAATTTTTCTAGTTCTTTACCATTTAAGATGGTACAAAGATAAATAAATTCACCTTCATAAAAAGAAGGATGTGAGAATAGGTTACAAAGATGTACTTTAATTTTAAATTTTTGTTTTGTTCTTAAAACTTTTTAACCTTTCAAAGTATTATATTTCATTTCTTCATTAATTGAAATAATAACAATGGAAGTAAATAAAAACATAAAAAAAAATCTATTTAATTATATTTTTTAAATAAATTAAATTCCATCTATTTGTAAATAATTTCCATCTATTTGATTTTAACTCATATATAATTAGCACTACCACCGCTACAAGTAAAGTTGTGATGAACTTAGATAGTTGTAGCCAGCCACTTAGTTTTATGGAGATGGGTGGCTCTTAAACAAAAACAAAACGTTAAAATAATCACCAAATAGTTATAGTTATCCATTTATGGCATAACATAAGCATTAAACTAATTTATTTATTTTTTTGGCAAAGTGGTGGAAACCCCTCTGACTAGCAGGGTTGCCATTGGCTAAGTAACCATGAACCTAGGGCATCTAAGCCGTCAAAATCACTCGGGGATCGCACCTGGCCTGGACCGCACCAACCCTTAACATGATTGGATTTTTGGTATCCGACGGGATTAGAACCGACGACTTTTCAGCTTAGGGGGCGTCTTAACCATACCCCGCCACCAACTGTTCTACATCTCGGAGATAGCATTAAACTAATTAATATAAACATAAAATAAATATTATTTAATAAACAAAATAACAAAACTTATATAAAATAAAAAATAAAATAAAACGAATTGAAACTTATTTAAATTTTAATAAAGATGCATTTAATACGGATATTATTTAATAAAGAAAAAACAAAAACTGATATGAAAAAACCAAAAAAAACGATATTAAATTTTAATCATAATGCATTTAAACATAACATATAAATACCATAAAATGAATCTAGATTGTACACTTGTTACCTTAATCTTAAAAAAAATCCAAAATCTCAAATAAAATAAAAACATAACAAATTTTAAATTTTGATTTTTTTTTAAATATAAATCCTCAAAACAAACAATAAAATAATTATAATCACTATTGCTCCTTTCAACTAGACAATTATTCTTTTGTACATCTTAAAAAAGCATAGTCAAGTGGAAATGCCTGAACATCGAAAGAAGCATAAAAATGAAAAGACATTTAATACCATTAAAAAGACATTTAAAATAATAAAAGAAAAAAAATTATTTTCCTTTACATGTAGAAGCTTAGAAAAATGCAAATGCATGAGCATCCAAAGAAGCATGGAAGGGAAAAGAGAATCAATATAAAAAAGCAAAAGGTTAGGAAATATTTACATTCCTTCTCTTTAATAAGCAAAAGCATAAGCATCTCATCAAAAGATGTCAAAAAAATCAAATTGAAGCATCTTTTTTTTAAAAGAAGATACTTTTCTTTGATGTCATGAACATCAAAAAAGATTTTCTTAGTGGATAGTAGACGTCCAATTGAAAAGCGAGAAAACATATATATTTAGGAATATTTACCATTTTCAACTTTTAAAAAAATATAATAAAATAATATATTTATTTAAGTTCAATTTTTTTAAAGTATATTTAAGAATATTTGCCATTTTTAAATTAAAAAATTCAATGTAATTAAGTAATGTCTTAACCTAAGTTCAGTTTCTTTTAGACACGCTTTTTTCATATATAGGATTTGTTAAATGCAATTAGTGATTTTGGGTTATGTATCCATTATTGATTGTAGTTTTTGGATAGGTTATTGTGATGGCAGGTGTGAACAACTTCATTCTTTTCTTAATTGAAATGTTATGAAGTGTGTTTATTAATATTAAGTTTATCGATCATAGACAGACAACATCATAACCCAACAACGTTTAAATGGATGAATAAATGTGTTATTTTATTTTATTTTAATTGTCAAATATTTTATATTAATTGTCAAATTTTTTATTTTAATTTATTTTATTAAATTTTAATATTAAATTTTTAATATTTTAATTTTTCTAATGTTACATACTAATTTATTATATATGAAACATCTTATCAAATTAGATGTGAAAAATTATAAATTAATTCTTTATAATGATAATGATAATTTTTTATAATGATAATGGATAAGTAGAGAACTCGAGCAAGTTTATTATAGAGAGGAGAAACAGTCTATCGGAGGAGGAGGAAGCTCTCTAGTCTTATTCTTTGGGTCTTACACTGTACTTGGTTGAAGTCTATATCGAGGAAGTTTTGTTCGGTTTTCTTCTCCACGAGGGCTTCCCAGGATAAATCTTTGTGTTATCTTTTGTTCTGTTGTGCTTGTTATTCTTTCAATGATCCTTTTTGTTTTGGCATAACAACTTTTAAAATCTTAACATGGCATAAGAGCCAACCTAAAAGAAGACATTGTGTAGCAATTTTCCCACAATACAACAAGTTAGGGCTCACTATTCTAGACATCTCCTTCCTTAGATCAGTCAGAAAATAAGAACCATTCAACTCGCCCTAGGAGGGTGAATCTTTTTATTGAAGTAGTTTTCAATTCTCTGGATTTTCATTTTTTGGCCTACCACTACTATCGAGAGAAATTGGGGCATCATATTTTTCAAGGTTCCATCCACAAATTCCAGAAAAGTAAGATACCACCTAACTCGCCTTGGGGAGGTGCATATTTTCCTCCAATCAGCTCTACAAGCAATCTGAGTTGGAAAATTGGGGTTTTCCAATCAAACCCTAGGTCATCCTGAAGCAGATTCCAGAAGTAGCCCTCAAATTGGTACGTTCTATCTCCTATATTTCCATTTAAGGCTCTCATTCATTAAAGATGAAAAATAGTACCAAGCTTGCTAAAAATCTTGAGAGAGCAAAGAACTTCAGAGCATGGAAGTAGAGAGTCATGCTCATCCTTGAAGAACATGACCTAGAAGGCTATATCAAAGATGAGGTCAAGGAACCCAAGGGAGATGAGGAAAAGGCCAAGTGCAAGAAGGATATGATCAAAGCAAAGAGGATCATAGCCGACTCTATCTGTAATACCCCAGTTTCGACCCCTTGGTATTTAATTGTACATTATGTAAATATTGTATTGAGATCATGGCATGGAGCTCAAGGCCAAGGCCCTACCTTTGATGAATGTTTTGTGATAGGTGATCAAGGTTGATACCTATGGTGATAGTGTTAAGTCAAACACAGTAGATATATTTTGATATATCATGTAAATGTACAATTAATACAAAACCATAGCTAGATGGGAATGCAAATGTTAAAGAGGTGGGAACATGATTCCACAAGGGATAGACTAGGGAGTTAGTCAAACCACCTGATCCAATAGGGTGTGACCAGATGTCAATGGGGAAACCCATGAACCTTCAACTACCCCTTTTGTCCTCTGTCCTCAATCATCAATTTCTTCCAGAAGTTGTGAAGCGAATATTTATTCACTTCACACAATCAATATTTCCAGAACACCTGGAATATTCGATAATCCATTAATAGGACAAATATATATTGATAATTAGATAGATAAAAAGATGTTTTACAATAATTAGTGTCATGTATTTTATACCCTAAGTGGTAAGGGGGTTGACTTTTCAAGTCACTTCTTGAGTAATTAATTAATTACGCTAATTAACCTACATAGTATTAACTGTTAATATTTATAACATTTATATTTGTTACATTTCCTTCCCCTTAAGGGAAGCTTTGTCCTCAAAGCTTGTATCGACAACAATGTTTGAATTCCCTTGAACTATCGTCTCATGATCCTTTCCTTTTTGTAATTGCGACACTTGATAAAATGAGACGAAACGAGTTATGGATTCCGAAGGAGAATTGTCGCATCGTATCTGTTGTGGTCCATCCTAGATCTACTTTTATCAGAGCCCTAAGATCATTTTGTGGAATAGGTCGTTTCAATTATTGCTTAGCATGTTGGTCTTTTCGTATGTCAACATAATTCTTCTATGAGTGCTTGTTTTGATCCTGTCATTGGTCAAAATGACGATTATAATTAGTATGTCTGTAAGGTGTATGTGTTGTTTTTTTTTTCTTTCTTTTGAATTGTGGCAAGGACTGTCTTCACTTCCTCGATTTGATTTTTGGATGCATTTTCCTGGATTTTTGCTTCTTGGTTCTCCAATAGATTGTTATGATTTTGATTATTTTCGATTCTTTCATCTTGCGACTTTTTTTCAATTTCTAATTTCTTGATTTGATTCTCTAGTTCCTGATTATGATTATTTAGACACTTGTTTTCTTCTTACTTTTCTAGTATTCTTCCTTCAAGTTCTTCACTAGATTGTTCCTTCTTGCTACTCTTTTTCAATTTTTTGATCTTTGTAACCAGTGTTTTGTTATGATTTCGTAGTCAATAAATATCTTCGATATTACTTGATAACACCTTGTTGACTTTTATCAGTTCTAACTTATGTGTCTTCTTACTGTCATCATACTACTGCTGAAGTTTTTATTTGTGTTGTTGATAATGATGTAACTCTATTTCTTGATTTTCTAACTTCATTCAGACTTGCGCCAATTCAGCATCTTTTTCCATGATGAGCTTGTTTAGATGCTTTATGTATTATTCTAAATCATTACCGCTTCCATATGGTGATTTGTTGTCATTTTTTGATTTTCTGATCTGGTCTTCTAGGTTTTGATTATGAATTTTTAAACATGATATTTCTTTATCCTGATTAGATAACATTTTCTTGTTATCTCATATGGTCCGTTCTAGCTGTCGATTTTGATTCCATAAGTGACGATTCTCATTGTATCTCCACTCTTTCAACCACTTCTGCATCTCAACCTTAGCTTGTAGACTTTTATTGATCGTTTTATATTGCTCTAACTCGTCCACTATTGTTTGTAGTTGTGATGACTTTTCCGAATATGTAGGTGGCATTGTTTGCGACTATGTTTTTACTTCACTTTTGTCTTCTTTTCTCCTATAAGGGTAGATACAAAAGTTATAATAATTCTCAATATGTCTCTTTTAATATCTTCTTTGATTCTTTTTCCTTCTTGTATAAAGTAATAACTGTAAATAACACAATTATTAAATAATAATTATTAAGTAATTATTATTATTATTATTATTATTATTATTATTATTATTATTAAAAATTTAATAATAACAAATATAATATATTACCAATTATTATTTAAAAATAACAATATAGTATATATATTTTTTGTGAATTGGGTCAAAAGGTTTTTTGAAAAAATATATAACAATAATAAATTTTATTATTACTAATAGTATTATTGATATATTTTTTTATGAATGGGGTGGGAATTAGGGTTTAAACCCTAGAATTAAAAAACCACTTATTAAAACAAAACCGTGGGTGGAGAAACCACTTGTGGTTTTACTCTTTTTTTACTTTTTTTTTACCTTCCTTTTTTTATGGCAACCTTCCTTCTTCTTCTCTCTTTTTTTTAACTGCTTCCTTTTTATTGTTTCTTTTGACTTTTTTTTTATTTGGTCAAAGACCATAAATGTAGGTACTCCCTAGGATTATGATTAAAAATCACGATATGGCCAAAGGCCTGGATCACAAACTAGCTCTGATACCAAATGAAGCAAGTATTTATTCACTTCACACAATCAATATTACCAGAACACCTGGAATATTCGATAATCCATTAATAGGAAAAATATATATTGATGATTAGATAGATAAAAATATGTTTTACAAGAAATAGTGTCAGGTATTTTATACCCTAAGTGGTAAGGGGGGTGACTTTTCAAGTCACCTCTTGATTAATTAATTAATTACCCTAATTAACCTACTTAGTATTAAATGTTGATATTTATAACATTTATATTTGTTACAAGTTGGTTGAGGCAGTTAATGCCTAGGGTGGAGCAAGGCATGGAAGTCCGATGGCTTGACTTATCAATCCTACAAGTCTGCAAGTCTACAGCCTAGGAGGCTACTTTCTTGCTTCTGCAGCAAGTAAACCCACGTGGGAATGTGTTCCCATTCCCTCATCCCTTTAGTCGCACTAAGCGTTGGGTCATTTGGTCATTCGTGGTGTTGGGGAAGCTTGTGAAAAAAGAAGAAGGTAAAAGAGTCATTCTCTGTTTATGCACGTTGTGCATTTACCCTCTGGTATAACCGTGGTTTTCATGTGAATGTCAATCTATTGTTCACCATTCATTTTTTTGGTCCTTCTCCCTGACAGAGAATCTAGTTTATATTTTTAAGCGAAGGATCAGTGGAGATCAATCGATTTTGCAAGACAGATTGATTACAAGTGGTTTGAGTCATTATGTAACCCTTGGCCGGTTCTAATTGTGAATGTTGGATTAGTTGAGTAATCCCAAGAAACCCAACTGTTATTTTTCTTGTGGGTAATATGATCTGTTGATCAGGGAAGTTTGTCTAAATCTCCTGAGTCACGAAAGAGTGTTTCCGCAATGATTCTCTGCGTTACAAAGTGTTGTTTTATTTACCGAGTTAAAGTTGATGTTCTTGTGTTTTCCCTGTGGTTTTGTTGTGATTTGCACCCTGGTACATTGTTCTGCTAGATAGAACCACGAACAAGTGTTTCCGTACTAATTCTCTATGTTACAGAGTGAATCCTGTATGGTTGTGTTTCTGTGAGGATGGTTTTGTAGTGAATCCTTGTTTGGTTGAAGGCCTAGGAGTGGAGTAGGGACAAAATTGGATGATAAAGAGAGGAACCACACAAAGGGATCAAAGGAGCTATTAAATCTGGCCTACACACCCATGTGAACACTTGAGGGAAGCTATGGCCTGAGAGACTGGATAAGCAGAGAAAGGAATACTTCCTTTTGTAGGGTAGGGTGGAGTTGTGGAGACCAAGACAAATCTAGTGGAGATATCCTTAGCTCTGGGGTTGAGCTCACTAGCCGATCACTTCTACCTATCCATTTCCTTAGAATCCAAATAAACCCAACTATTAGTTGGTTTAGTGATATTTTGTTGTGTGTGTCTTGTTTTCTTAAGAGCCTATGAATCCCAATTATTTATTGGCCTAGTTGGGCATTCTATGAAAGACAACTTTTAGTTGATTGACTGTGTTTTGATCTGTGTTGGCTTGGTAAGTGTGCGGCTTATTAACCCAACTAGGTGATGGCTTAGCTGGACAGACTGATAATTCCAACTAGATGTTGGTTTGTATGTGTGTTAAAGTATCTAGTTGTGTGCACGAGTTCTTCACTTAGTGAAACCATGCCATAGCACGTTCGTTCATGGCATATGAAACAATACCCCTAATTTCAATAAATATTGGAAAATACCTCCCAAAATCATTTTTTGTAGCCCCCTACCAATATGCATTCCCAAATTTAAAAAAAAAAACCTATTTTCACTATATATTGTATGTATCCATTTTCCCATTTACATTTTTTATACCCCTTTATATATCTACCTAGTATATTGACAGGATACCCCTCTTATGACCCCAAATGCATTCTACAATGCACCTTGCTTCTTTCAATGTGTATTGTGGATGCACATTACTTCACCCACAACCAGATATCATTATGATTTGCAGCATCTAATGGCATAATGAATAGATGGGAGATCACTCTATGTATGTCACAAAGCTTCTTGAAATTCTCAAGCAATCCTTTTCCTAGCTTCCTTTCATCCTTTGGAACTTCTCTAGAATTTGAACTTGGACTCCTTTGCTTGATCACATGTAAGAAAGTGATAAATCCAACCTTTGAGGTCAAACCTCATTTTATTTCATTGGAGTTGTGGTTAGAGAGGGATTTATCATTTATAGGTAGTAAGTTAGCAAGGATGTTGGACATAGATGAAAAAAAACAACTCTCTAAATAGAACCACCATAGCTAATATCTATGAGGAGATGAATCTGGGGATGGAATACCATAGGGTATTGTGGTCTAGGTGGGGAATAAGTCTCACCATTAAGATATTGAGTGTGTAATATCCCTTTAAAGTGAGCAATTTCTATATCTAGATGGTAAACAAATTCATGAGACTATAGGCTGCTTTGACCAAGAGATTTTTTTCATCCGAAGTCTAGCAACTTGGCCCCACACAAATGGCATGACTTTCAAAAGGTATGTATTGGTGTAAGTCTCGTGAAAAATTGGTAAATAGATGCCCCTCAAAATTGGCTCCTAAGCCAAATTAATTCTACTCTTTGAGGTGCAACCCCTTTCAAAAAGTTTCTTTAAGCACTCTAAACACACCAGAATGGAAAGGAAATTAAATATGTTGGAAAAATCAACTCTATTTTTCTCTCCAAATCCCCACCAAGATTGATCTTCTATGCATAAAATGTTATTCGCAAGAATCCCTTGGTTTAAGAAGACACAACTAAGATTATTCTCATTATTCGCAAGAATCCCTTGGTTTAAGATGTACCCCTTTTAGTAAATTGGATTCACAATGTAAGCTTTTACATTAAATAGAACCCTAAAATGGTCATAAAGTCCCCAAAACCTTGAATGTAAATATTTATATGCATATCATTGAACAATAGAGCGAATTCAAAAGTTGAATAATTATGGTTTTACATGATACCTGACTTTATATAAATTGTAAAATAAATAGGAAACCATACAGGAATGTTCAATGTTCAATAACGGAAATAGATTGTCGTTAACTTTAGCATTTCAATAACTTTTAATATCAAACAAACATCTCAAATTCTGGAATTCTCTACAATAGGAATGTAGGCCCATAACACTTGTGAATGATTTACAATAACCAAATTGGTTAGATATGAGAAATATGGTCATTTTGAATCCTCTTTCATTTCAGACAATAACTTGCATATGTAGAGTCCATGTTTATCTTGAATGTTCACTATTCATGTATTTAATATACAGATTTGCTACTGCTTGTATGATACTGTGAAAGAGCAAAGTGGAATAATTGAATTAACCTGGCTACAAGTTACATGTGGTGTACAGTCAGGCTATAAACTGCAATATCCATGTTGTATCATTTGATGGGGTTCTACAAACCCACATTCTTGAAATATATCTGGTCATGACAATCTACTCGCAAGAAATATTTCAAACAATAAAAAACGAACAACTCCAGGCTCCGTAATTCTATGCAGATTGTGGCAAACTTCCTTGTAGTATATCCACATTTGGTTGAGGATTCTTTCTTAACTAGAACCACTTTGTTTCTAGTAATAATTACAAAAAGGAGGTAACAGAGAAAATATAAGATTGAAAGACAAGATGCACCAGCAGATCTACTATTAGCATACTGTAAGATGGAAAGGATAAGCCAAATTGTATGCTTAGAATAGTTATCACATATACATGTTTTCAACTATCCAAATCCTCTAGATTCCAAACACCTAGAACACCCCATATGTTGTAAGCTTGTAAAGCATAAACTGCGTTTGCATTACATCAGAATACTGTAAACCCATTGCATAGGAAATTATTAATACACGCCCTCAAATGCTCAATTTTCTTCTATTACATGTGGTATCCATCATTTAAATTCATTCATTTCAGCTGCATCCCCTCTTCTTTGATAAAATCTAGATGAAAAGAGCCAACCAATGAAATGTCAGCTCAAAAACAAGTTTTCTACACAAGAACACCCTACATAGAATTGGAGAAAATAGTTTCTCCACCCTTATATAGTTGACATAATTGTTACAAAATAATTTGTGACAAAATGGCAATATCCAATAGTCACAGTTGTTTAGTTATACAATATCCACCTTGTAATGTCCCGGTTTTGACCCCGTTACATTAGATGTATATGATGTATAAATTGTAAATGATCAGGGTGTGGAGCTAAAGGCCAAGGCCCCACCATTGATCGGCTATTTTATGTTTTGGATTTGAATTGTCACCGATGGTATATCGGGGCATGCGGAATATATTATGATGGTCATCATGTAAATATGCATCTATAATTAAAATGAACCTGACCAGCTACGATCACGGCAACTAAAATGAGAAAGGGGCATGATTTTCACAAGGATAAGGATGTGGGGAAATTTGTCAAACCTTGGGGCCAAGAGGGAAAATACCCATGTGCCTTCTTCCCTTGCTTATTCCAACCACTTTCATTAAGAAAGGCTACTGGTGGTTGAGGCAGTTAATGGTTTTGGGAGTGGGGTGGCAGGACTGTCAGTCCTCACCCACACGCACACTCCACCAGCAAGAAGCTCTCACACACTCTTCACTCACGCAGGAAATACCATTCTCCTCTCCACAATTTTGTTGTTCATCCCTCATGCAGACACTTTTCTTGGCTCCATGAGTTTCAAAACACCCACGCACTGCAATTTCGCATCCTCTCCATTGTTGTTAATTCTCACACAGAGGGATTCCTTCCCGTTTTTCATCTGCACGCACAGGATTTTGCTGGATTTACCCACGCAGTAGTTTTCTTCTGCGTATTTGTGAATAGTGTGGCCGTATCCTTTACTCACGGGCTGATTCATGGGTTCTGCATTGTGGTTGTTCACGCATCGGTCGTGAGACTGTAAATTCGTCCCCATTGTGGTCTGTTTACGTTTTTTTTTCCCAGCAGCATTGGTTGTGCAAAATGGGTCATTGTTTCCCCACGTTATTGGTAATATGTATGCTGATGCGTTTTGGAGATGTGGTGTTTCCCCCTATTGGAATTTTGTTTGGGACTATGTAATTCACTGGGGAGTCTTTTCCTTGTTTAAGCGGTGATAGCTAATCGATTGCATACGTGCAATGGTTGGTCTTCGGACTGTGTAAGGAGCAGGGATGGGGGCTTGGTTTTCTTGATAAACTTGGTGGTTGGAAACCACACAGACAGAGCTAGAGGGCTGGCCTTCTTCTCCATCACCCCTGAATAGCACTAGAAGGGAATGCAGGTCCTGAGGGACTGTGTAGCAGAGAACACTAGTACAAGTGATCAATTTTGCCACGGAAAAACGTGGAAATATCCACGGAAAAGCGTGTATATTTCCACGTCTAAGTGTTTTTTTTCCCGTGGAAACAATTTCGTCGCAATAGAGACGACCCCTAATTTGTGTCGCAAGAGCGACAATGTTCTATATTTCGTTAGATGACTAAGCCGTCACTATATCCATGCCTGGCCGTCTCTGTATCCATGCTGGGCCATCGTTGTATCCACGCCTAGTCATCGTTGTATCCATGCCGGGCCGTCGCTGTATCCACACCTGGCCGTCGCTGTATCCATGCCGGGCCGTCGCTGTATCCACGGTTGTGAAATTTTTAAAAAAATTGCCGTCGCTGTATCCACGGCTATAACTGTTTTTAAAAAAAAATACAAATTCCATAAGACCAATTCCATGTGGAAGTAGGTCATAATCATGCATGTCAAATGTGCATATAAAGAAACAGTGAAAACTATGATTCATGGGGAGAATTTCTGTCAATAAAAAGGCAAATTGGGACCGTTTCTATAGGGAATAATAACCTTAAATGCACCAAGACCAATCCATCTGCCACACCCAAGGTGTGCCCATTGGCTACAAATACTACAGTTCACCGAGTCACCCTCAGCATCACTCTCAAGAACAAGAAAGGAATCTCCATAGTTCAGATGCAGCAAAAGGAAAAATGTGTTTCTGTAAAAGAAACAACTATGAATCTTAACATGATAAATTCAAATACATTACATTCAAAGGTGCAGGAATCAAAAAGTAAATGAAATGGCAATTAACTTAATTACCAAGCAAAACTTCAAAATAGAAAATAGAAGGGAGCTATAAGATAATAGAATAGAATTTAAAGGAGCACCTCCACTGTGTAACGTGTTCCAAATACTAAACACCAATACAAATTTCATGGGAAAAATACATGACTGTCATCGCAGTAGAACATCCATTCATGTTAGAAAGAAGTAGATGTTTGATGTGATGAGTAATTATCTTTCACGTTTAAATTTATTTTATTACTATCAAATTCACAATGTACAAGAACAACAAACATCTACTTCACAATGCATAAAACAGTTTAGAGTTATATCGTTGTTGTGAAACAGGCAAAACTGAAAACAGAAAATGTTCCAAAGAAGCAATACAAAATGAACATGCTCTAAAACTAATCAATGACAAGGTATTCACCTTTGAGAGAGGTGCCTCCTGATAAGTGGTCTTCTCTTAACCTAAAATTTGCAGGTGGAGCTGGTATTAAGCTTCGAAGTGATTGAACTGCAACATAACATCAAACCACCATTCAGTCTGTGTACCAACAATATGTTTTAGTATTTAATCAAGCAATTTCAGCATTCTGTAATGTGTGGGATACTCTTTAGGAACATGATACATACTCGAGCCCTCTTCATGGAAACTGTCACTTTCTACAGGGCCAGTTAAGCTTCCATAATCATAACTTCTGTCATATGAGGGTTGCACTGGTGCAAATCCCATCCTTGATTTTCGTAGAAGATCATCCGCAGATCTTATAGCAAGATCTCTTGTATCCTCCGTGCCATCGTCCCCTTCCGATGTAGCAGAGGCAGAAACACAATCTGTCATTACAGTTTCAGAACCACGGCTTTTTCTACCAGATTTCAGAAGCCTCTTGAATCCCTTGGGGGCGTCTTTGTGGACTTGTTGAGACACTGCCAAAATGGGCTTCTGGGAACTGCCCCATCTCTTGTGTGTTCTGACTGCGTCAGTATCAGAAGTATCCATTATCTGGGAAAGAGAATGGGAATTCCAAGATGCAGGGCTTCCCATAGGAGAATCTGTAGATGCATCAAAATCAGATACAACCCTGCTCTGCAAATGACAGTGTTTCTGACTCCAGTAATATTCCTTTACAAGGAGCTGTTGAAGTGCTTAGTTTTATTAAAAAGTGCATTTTTTCTCCAGATTGGTATTCTTCTATTTACAAAGAAGCCTGTCACCAACTACTATGGAATGCATAAACCCACATATTTATAATGAGAAGCACAAATACATGCCTGGAAAAGATTATTGGATGTTCTGAGTCCCGGAAATTTCCCATCCAACTAATTTCTTGCTGTAGCAGTTCATCAATGTAAGCACCAAACATGATTGGCAACATGGAACAACCCAAAGTCACTCCAATTGTGCCCCTGATGAAATCAAAAAGTCCCTAAGTGCAATTCTGCAAATAATAGTCTCACAGAGCTTCATGACAGCCATGATCAGAGAATTAAGGATGCCAATGTCACAAAGTCTCTGAAATAAACAGTCCTTTGGCACAAAGACAAAAACCTTCCAAAAGTCCATTAAAATACAACAGACTATGGAAGAGGGCTACCTAACTTCCTCAATGATGGAATAATAACAGAATCAATAAAAATAGCAGATACAATGATCCAGAATAAAACACATCTATCCATTCAAGATTTATGTTTGCAGAGGCCATTGATGACCCAAAAAAAATCACAATATATGTCTATGTAAGGTTTATGTTTGCAGTTGCTATTAGCTCCAACTTGTTCTATTCCATCTGCCTTCTAATTCAATCTATAAATTCTAGTTTCT
>LPNX010706320.1:343336-388684 GCA_001517045.1 Pseudotsuga menziesii | reverse complement strand
GGGGTTGAAGGATTGTTATTAGGCCACAAGCTCTAACCAACGTGTATAAAGAATTGAACACCACAATAGACACACTATCCAAAGAGGACCAGGAGGTTGCACATGGGTGGTATTTGGGGCAGTCTGAATTCAAAGATGATACATTACTGGCAACAAATATCATCTCCTTGAATACAACATAATTTATGCCTTATTTCCATTTGATGAATGATGGATGGCTGATCAAGACGATTTAGCTTTTTCTTAATATTTTATAGTTAAGACACGGTTACACAGTGACTTGATAAAAATTGTAATAAAATAGATATGTACAGAGTCTGTACTTTTACTGATATGCTATCCCGGTTTATATGTATAAGATTTAGGAGGCAGATCTCCTGAAGGCCAAGCTTTGAGAAGCTTGAATGCTGATGACCAAAAGTTGTAACTTGTAACCATTTAAAATGTGTAATTTTCTCCATCTCCACTGCACACAAACAAGGCCTCACGGGATGATACAAGTTCATCAGAATCACAATTACTTTGATGAAAATTCAAAAAAAACAGTGATAACATACAGACTAGAGTGCAGTGCATTCAATATATTGACGCATGTACTGACCTCGTGTGTTTGTCCCCAGACTGAGCGCATGACAGATATTATGTCTATCTTTTTCGTAAAATTGTGGAGTCCAAGTATGCCTTTTATGTCAAAGAAGTTGTCATGCTATTGATAGAAAGCACTCTATACCCCCTCTAATATGCATAACATCAATTGCAAGGAATGGCACACAAAGTAACTCAATGTACACAAATTCATCACAACAGTAATAGAATAGACTACCAGAAGATACATAAAATCGCTGATATACATAATGGGTTGCCAGAAAATTGCAGGTTTAAAACTAATCTGATCTATACTACTCACAAAGGCCAAGAATAGGAGGAAGATTGGCCAGCTTAGCATAGCTTATACCCTGCAATTCACAGTCAATTATCGTCCTTGTATTAGTCTCATTGACTTGCAAAAAAAAAACAAACCCCATTTGACATCCATAATTATTTGCATGGATTGATCTATAATTTTTTTTTCTAGATACATGCCTGTGGTATGGTGAGGCTGGCTATAGTTAATCCAGAAATAAGATCGGATAGCTTAAACTTTATGGGTTTTGGAACTTAAGCTTTAATTTTGATAGCTTTTTTCTTTGAACCCTTTTAATTTTAGATGGTATATACCCCAGAAGTTTTCAATAGTTTGCTTGAGGTCATAATGACCATAAAGTTTTCTTTGAAGCCTGTCATTTGATGTTCCTACTATGAAAGCATACACTTGCGATCTGACTGTTTCTAAAGGGTGTTGTTCAGAGTTGTGCCAGGGTGTGCCACAGGGAACAAGGTCTTCTGCAAATGCCAAGATGAAGCCCATTACAGTAGAAAGTCATATGTCATCATCTTCTGCTTATTTATCTTGTATATCTGAAGAAGGGTCTGAGGAAGGCTTTGATGAAGATTGGATTCCTGTTTCTTCTCTAGCTTCAGCCCCGACTGTGTCTACATCTTATTCATTGATTGATGATGTTGGTTCTGAATATACAAGTTGTTCTCTCATGATGGAGCACAGTACATCCTGCAGCATCTCCTCTGATTTGTTAGCAGATTGTTTGGAGGATAATTCCTATCACGGTTCTAAGAACGACTGTTTGGAGGATAATTCCTATCATGGTTCTAAGAACGACTGTTTGGAAAATTTGGATAATTGCAATTTCTTATTGGATGGCACTTTTCAGCTCATAAATTGTCCATGGTGATAATCCTTGGATACGGTGTATTGTTTATTTTCCTATTACTAGTTAGTCTGTAGAATATTATGAGTTTTGACGAGGATGACATTTTCTTGTTTAGCAGGAGATGATTTATTGAGTGATGTATGCATCTTATCAGTCAGTTACTCGAGTTTTCTTTGTGCTTTAGAGCCTTCCAAGTGACTGACTGATTGTGCTCCTTTGTACTCTCCTCCAGGAAGAACAAGAGATCAGCATGTCTCCCTATTGAGCCTAGTCTATAGCAAATAGCAGCTTGTTGTCTACTACTTATAGCCAGTAGTGAGTAATGCATTATTTATACTATACTTTTCTGGGAACATGTCTTTGTATTGGGGCAATGAAAGGAAGTTACCGCCCATAAACAATTATGTACAAGATTTATAATTGGATAATATATAATGTTGTTTGGCTGTTAAGATTTGAAATTGTTGCTGTCTTTTCCTTGAGAATCTTACCTCTTCTCTCTATTAGTGTGCATTTTGGCGTATAATAGTAAATAAAAGCCATGTTTGGACATTGCTGTACAACAGAGCACCTCGAAATCACTGAATTAAATGATTGACCATTTATTTTATTGACAATCCATTCATTATCTAGATTATGAAGAACAATTTAGCCTAATCCATCTATTATTAGGGTGGCTGTTGAAATCCACCTATTTTTATGTCTCCACCGATGAGAAAATCCTATTATCTGTAAGACTGTCTGCCCTAAAGACAAGTCACAGTGGTGGGTGTGTTTCTGCTCATCTATGTATGTATCAGAAATTGAAGTGTATATATGTATATATAATACTGGGGCATGCATGTTTATGTGGGTTTCCCATTACGCCAACCTATTGAGCTGTTGAGCATTGTTTATATTAGATCATGGATCCAGTGTTGTGCAACATTGTCTGTATGTCATGGATTCAATGTTATGCAATATTCATTTTTGTGAGACCTCCTCATCATGGAACTATCTAAATTGGCTGGGCCAATCTTTAGCCGCTCAGCCTATTAGGGATCAATTGATATCAGAATTCAATGATTTTGAACTGAACTCATTAAAATTTATAGCCACTCAGCCTGTTAGGGATCAAATGAAAATAGAATTGAATAATTTTGAACTGACCTACTCATACTTATTGCCATCGAAAAGTTCAAGCAGGCACTTATCGTAAGCACTGTCGAAATTGACAAGTCTCTTGTTTAGTTGTATATAGGGTGTACATGTTCAGCTAAAACACACATAGTATCATTTAGTTTTGAATATTGTTAATTTTGAAACTTTCAAACTGCATTATATATGCATCTCCAAAAGTTGGATTGCTCAAAGTTTTGGAAATTGGGTGACAGTGGTTGATCCTTTCACCAAACAATTTCCAAGTTTGACTGTTCCAACAAAATCTAGGTTGCATTGTTTCCGTATAAAGGGACCAATCTTTGTTGCATTGTTTCACCCCACAACAACAATAATGATTGCAATCTTGGAACATGCCATCCTTCACATAAAATTTTATCTCGAAAGGTCAGCAGGCATATCTTTCCCTTTTATATTTATCATTTGAAGTTGGATGTCGTTTGACAGTTTGTTAACAACTTTGCTTCATCTGCAGTTTATTGGGATCAATTTTTATCATCACAGGTCTTTTTGTTGTAATGTGGGGCAAAGCAAAAGAAAACAACCTAGACAGAGATGAATCCATCAACAGGAGCGATATTAAGCAATCCTTATTACAAGATGAAACCTCTCATAGACCCCAGAGTGTCTAATCTGGGAGCAAATTTCCCTTCACAAGATGGAATCAAATCTTTCCATACAGAAAGTCATGGTTTTGATGGATATAATTCATGTTGAGTAACTCAAAATTAGACAGAAACCCTCCAGAAGCATTGTTCCAACGGAGACACAACTTGGATTTTGATGCAGGGTCTCCTTCCTGTAGTTTGTGTAAACGATTTAAACTCTGTGTTCTAATTTCTAACTAGACTGGGCTTCAATCATGAACGGATATCTAAATGCATATCATCAGCAGTTTTATTGCTTCATCCAGAACTGAATATTCATGGCTATACTGGCAACCACAAGATTAAATACTTCATCTCTACACTATTAACCAACAAACCTCCAACGATTTGGTAAAAATAATGGGAAGAACAGATCCGTGTTAACAATGATTAAGGCATTCAACTTACATATCGCATAGTTTATCCTCCACAAGGGTTGTTGAATGATTTATTCTGCAGATGAAATCGAAATGCTCAGACAGATTCAATGCCAGGGTTCCCCAATGTATGTCGAATCCACACGTTCTCTCAATCGCTCAACACCAGGTTAGATTGAGACATTTGCCATGCATTTCACTAGCATCAACATATGTCAAGCAGTCGTTTCTTCAATGTTGAGTTTGTTCAAAATGCAACCAGTCAGGGTAATGAACATGTCAAGTCAATATTCAATAGAAAATTAACTAGAAACAGAGCAATACAATTTGTGAATGTAGGTTGTCACATAGCACACGAGCAATGAAGCATGTGAAAAGCGAATAAAACCTGATTTCCAGTTTGCAGGCTTAGAAAATCAACAACAAGCTTTCAATGCATCACAACCTTTTGAAACAGAGTATGCATCACAAGGGCGCTTGCTCAGCATCCATAGCTTCTCCCATTACCAGCAGAACTGCCATTCATGAGAAAACCCTCAGCCTGTGAAGCTCGGGCATCTACATAACCATCCTCTTTCACTTCATTATATTTGATGGCCCCTGTTCCATATTCTAGGCAGTCAAGCATTACAGCTTCAACAGTACTAGCAGTATGATCGTCAATGTGAGAGCAAATTCACGCTCATTTTTTCCCTCAATGAAATCCAAACTCTCGACCTCATTTGCATCCTCTAGAATGGCAGGGTAAATTATTTTTGCGAGAAAGTTGTGGAGGGAAGGGTAAATTATTTCAAAGAAAAAAGTAAAACCCAAAGGCGAGAAGCTGCAAAGTGAAACATCCACCAAAATGTAATGATATATTTACAAACATATATTAAATGTAATGTATCCATTAATGTTTATCCCTTAAAAAAGTTACTAGAATCAATATTTTCTCAATACTTGGGGGCATGGAATCGTCATAAATAGGATTTAAGATATTATTGGTGTTCAACATGCCCACTTAAATAGAAAATAAATACTTTGGATGGCGAGTGCAATCTTCTTGTTCTTGTGTATTCACCTAACACTCTTTTAAAGGCCTTATGGATAGTGCATCATCTTTCTTAGTAAAACAAAATATCCAAAGCAATTGAACACTTACGAGAGAGAGAGAGTCTAATTGCTTCAAGCAATTAGATAGATATTAGATAGATTTCTTGTTATTCCAAATAGTGTTGGAAAAAATTCCCAAGAATGTAAATTAAAATGTCAAGTCTTGTCAACAAATAAAACAAGTTGGGGAAATAAGTAAATGACATCCTAAATCAAGTCGGTATAGTAATAAAGAGGAAAATATCTATGGCAACCTTTGTAGATTTTCTATAACGAAAGGGTCAAGCTTTCATATAGAATTGTTGTTTTATTTGAATTGCTCTAACAATACTCATATTCAAACATCATATAGGGTCCTTAGAAGCTTCATATAGGGTCTAATAGTTTTATTTTCCTCCAACGCCTATTGGGAGCTTTAGCATGGACTTTGGAAATCCCCTCATGTTGGGTACAAGACATCATGTCCAAGCCCCTATCAATCTTGTTGTAAAATAAAATGTTGACATTGGTTTATAAGCATCAATCCTTTGTAAATCATTTCACATTCTAAATTGAATGTTTGAGGATGTTAATCCCCATAACCAAGGTCCTAGGAAAAAGTTAAGATTTAGAGAATATTTTTAGGGTCCAAGACATGGTTAACCTACAATGTCATGACACCAACACTCTATTCTCCTCTCACACACCTTCCCCTCTCATGAATTTATAATCCTCCATCTCTTCTCAATGTTCTCTCCCCGTTTGTAGCTAGCTTCATATTTTATTACTAATTGTTTAGTTGCAATTACATATACTTGGCCCTCATCCATATCAAATTTACAATTATATTACAATATGGGGGCTTCAACATGAGTGTTACATTCTCCTACCCCTTAATTTCAATACCTTCCTTGATGTTAATTTATTTATGCATACATACCCCATGGCTTGTTGACTCTAGTTTCTTTTCCAAAGATTTTGATTTTCAGGCTAGGAGTCTAGGCGTGGATACAGCGACGGCTAGGAGTCCAGGCGTGGATACAGCAATGGCTAGGAGTCCAGGCGTAGATACAGATACGGCTAGGCGTGGATACAGCGACGCCTCGTTCCTGTTACATCGTATTTTACACCAAAAGGTAAGAAACGTGGAAAACCTCCGTGGAAAAATCCGCGCTTTTGTACTAGTGGAAGGGACTGATTCCTTGTGTTGGGTGTGTTTGGGTGTCTTAGAGGTCAGGCTAGTTCTGGTGTAGGCATTCTTGGCTCTGTAATGAGCTCACCAGCTTAGCATTTAGCCTTTCCCACCCCTTGATGGCCTAATAAACCCAACTGTGTTGGCTTGGCTGTGTTTTGTATATCCATGTCTATGTGTAAGCCTGCTAGTTCCCTTATTCCTTGGAGAATCATGCCCAACTCGGGGGTGGCAGTGCTGCTGAAAGATTAAGGAGCACACTGGCCTATGGTTGGGTTGAACATTACAGCGATGTAGCTGGTTGCGGATCGAGTTCATCATAAGATAAGTGATTTTGTCCATTTTACTTTTGCAACTATAAATTCTGTTAATGAAAACGATGAACATGTTAAATGAATGCTTTCTTAAATGTATGATGTTTCTGCTATGCCTGATAGATGTTTGCATCTGTGCATGATAAATGTTCATGTGTGTATATTTAAGCATTCTGTTTTAGCAATTTTTGTGAATGCACATGTTCATGGGGCTCTCAGCCCGAGTGGTTCAAGTCACGGGTCGCGTCCTCTTCACTGGTTGGAGGCATGGGGACGTGACACACCTCAACAAGATGTGGCAACAGTCTTCCTTTCTGCAACAAACTAGGTAGCCATTGAATTTAGAGTTTGAAGGGATTTTTACAAGAGTCACATAAAGGAATTTTTTTCTTCTATTCTCATAAACAAACATACTTCCTGAAATGAGCACAAGTATAAAAAAATTACTTACGTTCCTATTCTTTTAATTAGGAAATGCATTGATCACATATCTCCATTACAGCCACCCAATTGTTTAATATAGTACAGTTTAATGGGCCTGATCAAGAACACCTAGTGAGACAAGCCAATGCTTTGTTCAATAATTTCAATTCCATGTTTACTTAACAAAAAAGCTCCATTAGTTGTCAATATTGGTTATTTATATGCACTCAACCAAATGTTGATGAAAAACTACCTGAAAAATAAAACCACACAGCACATTAAAATCACACAACCACCAGCTAATTTCATTTTAAAGTGACAAATAAACTAGTTATATAAAAAAATCAAGTCCCTCAAAAGCAATTAACACGGATAGAAGAAATGCAAAAGACAAACAACTTTCACACCTTTAGTAAAGCTTGGGAGGACCAGATATGAAATCAATTCCAACAGGATGAGAAGGCGTCTTTAGAAGCTGTTGTGAAACATGTTCTACTAAAGCCCCTTGATTGCTATATTTCCTTGGACTCTATCCATGCTCATTTCTCATCACACTACCAGTATTTTTACCCAATACATCACTTTCTGCAACTATATGATTTTGGAATCGTGGAGAACCTTCTGCAACATGAACTATCTGTGTACCCCCATAAACATTAGGCCTAGGATCAATATAGACACCAGAACAATTAGCTTGAAGTCCATTTACCAATCTTGGCATGTTTCCAAAATTCTCCTACATATGCACTACTGATTTTACAGCTCCACTAGCCTAGAATGGGAGAGCACCATAACCTCCTATTAAAGGAGTTGAAGAACCTGAGCTTTCCACTGGTGTTGATATAGGTGATGGAGACATCCCACCATATCTATGATGGGGAGATCGTGTTTGGATCAATGGGCTTGCAGATGGAGATACTGGCAAGGATATGTTTCGTTTCACATAAAAATGGCACTGCCGAAAAAACACTAGAGTCAGGAAGATAGTTTGTCTATTCCATAAAGTTACTCCAAAGACTGATATGCAACCAGGATGGGCAACTTCAATAAAACCAAAAGCCTCGGGAAAAAGAACAAAATCTTGAAGGTTGATACGGTGACCATCCTTTTGAATGTAGTGTTGAATAGTCCATATCTAGCGATGAGATATTTCTTGAATGTACAACACATTTTGTAGCATGCTGCATTAAAATTGAAATAGAACAACAATCAAAATCAATAACAAATTCTGATTAAACTGAAAATATTATATAGTCGTTATATTTCAAAACAACAACAAAGCAACTTTGGTTTTGCTCTTTTTTTTCACTACATTCCTATTCAATACTAGCTATTAATCACAATTTATGTTATTTATGTCACAAACAGAATTCGCAGATACAACTCTTAGAGATCCCAGAGAAAACAGAAGAATATATATGACAGATATGCAACCAAATTTGAATCTCCCAAATAACCTAAAGATCACGAAAACATGGTTCTTCATATGAAGACAGTGTGAAACGGCTCCATTAGTATTAAATTCAACATAAGGTAGTAACTCTATTGCACATGTTCAACACGGACAATAAAATCCTAGTTACCCAACTAACAAGGTCAACTAAAATTTCACCAAAGTGATGGAACTGAATGTTATGATGGCAGAATTTTGTAGCTTCTTTGTAAGCATGCATTTTGACTTGTGTTATTTGGAGCACATGGTGAGTTTTTTACTATTTTAACCAAAATGTGGGTCAGCTCTCTTTTTGATTCTTTGATGCACTTTTATTCATCCTTGTCGCTACAACCTTGCTAGACCACTTTCTGCTTTAGAGTTGTTGGAGCACTCTTCTTTTTCTTTGTCACTTTAGATTTGTTAGATCACTTTCAACAAATTCAGGATTTGGGTTGCTTGAAGAAAAATTGTTGATCATTGAAAGTATTCTTCCTTTTAGTGAATTTGTCTTTGATCTTTTCTGCTTCAGCACTTCCAGTTCTCTTGACATTAACGATGGCACTCTTTCGCTTCTTCTGTATGTGTGTCTTTTATGATGAGATGCCATCTTAACACTTGTTGATCAGAGAATTGGTTCCTGGTTTGAATCTTAAAGTGTTGACCCTCTAGTCCCCTTATAATAACTGTTATGAAAGCTAGTATACTCACCAAAATACTATTCAAATTGGAATATGCAGCATTCACTTGTTTTGTTTTGCACTCATTTCTTGTCTACAATTCTTGAATTTTCACTATTCGCATGATACTTCTTGATTTTACAAGCAACTACATTTTCAGAGTGCTGGAAATTTTAATCGATTGTTTTTCCAAGGCTTCCATCTCCACTAGCCTCTCTCTGCTTCATCTACCCTAATGTTTGTTTGTATTAGAAACTTAGAAAGGCCTCCCTGGCCTCTCATCTTTTCTAGGCAGTCCCTAAATATTTTTTTCTTAAAAGAGATACATTTGAAACTTTAGTCTCTTTCACTAATGGGCTAGGAAGATCACCAAAGAAGAGTTAAAGATCGCCAAAACTCAAAGGATGCAAAAAATAATACATCCATAGGATCATGATAAGTTTTAAATGCTTTCTTTTTGGAAGCTGAGCCTTAAAAGGGATAAAGCACCCTCATTTAATCTCCTTTTCCATATAAATAATGCAAGCTTGTAGGAATGTAAATATCAATGTCAAGTCCTACTTAGAAAGACCCACAGAACAACTTGGTACACGCAACAAAGAAAGCAAAGGTTTCTCAAAATAATGGTTGATTTTTGTTATTGCAATCTTCAGTCAAATCAATCTCATTCCATGTGATCTATAGTAAACTTTCCTTAGAGACAAGAGGAAAGGAAGCTATGGATATGTCTATGAAAGGAATTTCTAAACAAAAGACAACCCATTCAAAATTACTAACAAGGACATTCCAGGGATGGAAACCGCCATTGTAACTAAGACACAACTAAGATTACTAGCAAATGACATCTTAAGGTAATTGAAATGGCAAGAAAACAAAGATATTAAAAAATAACATTTTTTTTAACTCATAGCTACTTTGTTTGATAAAACAAGCCATGCAATACAAAATGCTAGATAGAGAGTAATACTTTAGATCAATACAAGAGTTTTTTTTAATTCTGATTCATGTAAGTACTTTACAAACACTAAATAAGCTATTCTGAATTTCATGCCTTGAAACTTGATAGAAGCCAAAACAAATTTTCAGATGAAGTGAATATCATTCACAAAAAATTAGGCTTTTGATCACCCAAGAGATGCATGTTTCCCATATTTCTTCCTCCCCTCCTCCCCTAGAGGAAGCCATGTCTAGATAATCAATGATAGTCGATATATTTACTTCAACAAAGTAGGGTTTGATCCACCCAAAAATATTACAATGTTCATTTTCACTATGGATATATGACCTCCCCATCCAAACAGCTTCTCATCATAATCTCGAGGATGTTATTCAAGGAAGATGGTAGAACATCACAACAATGTCTCCTTGGAGACTGCACACATACATACAAATTTTATTAATTAGTATAGAAAGAAGTGGTAAATTCCTAATTTTACTCACTTAATTCAAAATTTAAAATAGATACTAGGTTGTAAAAGTTCACATACTTGCTTCCAGTTCAGTTGTGACTTTGGTGATAGGAATCTGATCTATTGCAGAGCCTGCAATGCACTTTTATGCAATTGGAAACTAGCCCCTATTTCTCTTTTATAGGTAGTCGTGATTCCATTAGACCTAGTGCTGACATTTTCCAAAAATAAGATAGCAAGCCTCAGATAAGGATTCCTGGAAACATTACGAGTGTTGAACATAAACTGATCTATCATAGTTTTCCTCCAATGCATGAAAGTATCCTGAGGACATTCTAGTTCACGTGGTAATTGGATGCTATCATAAACATGTACGTTGTAGCCCCATGACATGAACAATGATCCCTGCCCCAACTTATCATAACAGATACTCTGTTGAAGAATCCTACTACTAGAATCTGCCTTTACTGCCTCAAAGAGATGTCTGAAGGCTTGTGTTTGATTCATTTTAGGGAATATGGGTGCCATTGCATCTAAATGATGAATTGATACCAAGGGTTCCAGTGGATGAGTGGAAAACCATCCTAACAAATTTCCATGAAAATCAACCTATTGATTACAGAAAGATGTATGTCAACTAGTACAAGTAGTAGAACTCCCAAATTCCAATCTAGTACAACTCCCAGAGGAGTTTCATCTAACCAAAGGACTAACAAACCCCCAATCCTCCCATGTTCTCCAACAAATGACAAATCCTATCACCTTAAAGAGATGAGGGGGTAAAATAATGTCACATAACCCAAAAGGTGCTCGAATTAAAAGAAGATGAGGACCATAATAGAACCTATGACACAAGAGAATCTTCCTTGAGGATAATCCTCAATACACCAAACAATCTATTTCACAGCTAAAATATGACCCCGCATCTCTGATTCTCCACATCAATAATTCCATGACCACCCTCCTCCTTAAGTATAGTACAAACTTCCCAAGTAACCATAGGAATACCTTGCATGACACCATACTTGGACCAAGGAAAGGACCTGGGAAGCTCCTCTACTCTCTTGAACTAAAACCTTCTTTGAGAATCTCCTCCACTCTCTTGAGCCAGCAAGAAACATAGATGTGCAAAGCTTGGAGATACACATAACCACTGTAAGCTTCCCAACCAAAGGGGGATCCTTACACTACCAAACCAAAAGTTTTTACTACAACCACTCAAGACATTAGTTTTACATATCAACCAAAAGACCAGTATGAAATGGAATCCCAAGATAGTGAAAAATTACTCCAAGCTTGACCCAATTCCAAAAAGAAAATCCATCCTAGATAATCCTCAAACCCTATCACCAATAATGAAAGTTTTATCACTGACCACAGCCCCATAAATGCAGCAAGGTATCCAAACACCCTCAAGTAGTTTGCACCTTCAAGTATATTATTCAAGTTCTTAAATGAATACATTGGTATGCTTTGGTCTATTGCTCATATACTATTTAGAAGATATTCCCAAGCTGTATTATGGAGCATTTGAAACGCAAATCCTGAATTTGTTTACAAAGGTGTTCCCTATGCCACCCATTTTGTATTGTTCCACAAGTAATATTTTCCACCTAATAAAGAATTTATTTTATAGAAAAATAAAATTGGAAAATAATAATAGAATGACAAAGAAAACTACAGTTCCACCAAAACATCTAGGATGCCTTCAGTATCACAACAGAAATTGAGCCCAAAATTCGACAACTTGCATGTCTGAAATTTGACACTGCCCTATCGGTTATTCAACAATGGCATTTTTTTTTGTCGTTGGTGGAATAACGTTGGATTCGACATCTTTTCAATTCTTGTCAAAGATTCGATGACACTACGGTGTCGAATATTTGACATTTGTCTATCTGAAAGTGTCACAAAAACTTACATAAACCATTGCATGTCTGACACTTAATCGTCGATTAATCAATGGGTGGAGAGTCAAAATTCTAACAGGCTTAAGTGTCAGAAGCATGGCAGACCCATCAAGCGTCTTTGGGAAGGCGTTGAAGATTCTACGGTCACGTGTCGACCGACCAATGTCTAAAAGTGTCGTAGCTTCAACAAAAGTGTCGAAAATCGTAGAATGACCGTCGAAAAAGCGACGCCTAGTTGTGTAATTAACAAAAAAAAAAATGAAAGATTTCCATTCACCAGTTTAATTCATCCATGTATGTACATGCTTTAGTAATTACTCTTCTTCATATTACCATTAGAGGAAATTTCAACTAAAAATGGGCCTTTTTATTTTAATTCAAATTCCATGTCATCATGTGTTAGCCAATGAAATTGCTATAAATTTGAAATACCGTATAGGTCTTAAACACTTTTTTAATATAAATTTGGGGATAGGTATCATAAAAAAAACTACTTTTTTTGTTTGTATTTTCGACATATCGCCCTGTGTTTTTACTCAAATTTCGATTGGGAGAGCTTGTTGGATGCATAATTAAATTCCCCATCCAACGAGTACCCACTCGGCATACTTTTGACGGACCCCGCTACACCAAAAACAAGAAATACCTGAAAAAATGTGATGATGATGTCATAAGTATGTCGAGTGGGTACTCATTGCATGCGGAATTAAATTCCGCATCCAATGAGCTCTCCCAATCGAAAATTGAGTATAAACAGAGGGAGATATGTCGAAAATACAAACAAAAAAGTAGTTTTTTTCTTTTCTTCCTCCAAAATTAATAAATATTATTTTATTATTTTAACTATTATTTTATTAATTCTTTTTAGGAGGCCCATTTTGAGTTGAAATTTCCTCTAATGACCATTTATCCTTCAAGACAAATGGCATACACAACTTGTCAAGTATCGCTTTCCCATGTTCCAATATCCATTTCCATGGGATTACATTGGTTTATCTCATTGGAAATATCTGTATACTTTTCTTTGTGAAGAAAAACTTCCCTCAAAATGAGCCAGTGAACCATGGATATGCAATCAAAGTGTTTACTAGTAAAAATATACATAAATAATCAATATGATGTTTTCCTTGCAAGAAGTTCCACCTTCAAATCCTCCACTTCATCTTTTTTCCAAGCTAATTTATTCCTATGTACACAAGGTAGATGACAAGTTCCCTTGAACATCAAACCTAGCAAATTAAATTACTCTAAAGTAAACAATATTGTGCACTTATTTTCTACTCTTTTAATTCAAATTCTCAAAGATGGCTGGTAGAAATCTATCTTCGAAATAAATTTTACAAACTTGATAATCTATGGTAGAAATATATCATGATAATCTATGGAGATAACCATCAAACTTTTATCACACAAATACAATGAACCAAACTTATGCAAAAAAACCTATTCATGTTATTGTCTATGACATATGGGAGATCTATATCGGAAGTATAGGTTTTTCTTATTGGTTTTGAAATAATGATTGCTAGGAAGTGGCCCCAACATCATGATAATCTAAAGAAGATGATTACACTGACAAACACAATATAAATGGTAAAATTCATGAATATAGTATGCCCAATATGTCGAGGTGATCAATATATGGTTGATCAAAACAAAGATACTAAGAGATTTGTTTTGTGTGTGATACCTTTCGATCATTCTTGAGGGTTCAACTATATATCTTTCATACTACAAAGATAGCATATCAATTTATCAAATGAGCATTATTGAGCATTCTTTGATTGCTTGAGCATAGAAGCATCAGATGTGCCACACCCATGTGGTTTATATTCTTTTATCGTGCACAAACCTAGAAAACACCACTAACCTATACAAGAAATTTTCAAAAGAAAAAAGGTATGCAAGATTTACTGATGGACCAGCTAGCAAAGAAGTTCTAGAATCTGCAATAGAAACACAACCTCCAGCACAGAAACCTGCAATTAAATTTTCATAAAATGCCATCAATATTTTCATAAGAATCCTTAAGAAGGAATCATGTGCCCAATTGAATAATATGGAATTTATGCTGACTTGTTGATTGATCATCAATGAGGAAGTCTCCCATGTCAAACTGAAGGAAATAGAAAAATTGATTTATTAGAGCAAAATAATCCCATGACATACCTACTAGTAACTATGACTCATACAAAGAACATGGTATGCAAGTGTTTATCCTTAAATACATACAATCTTAAACCTGGAAAACTAACATGATTCTATTGCATACCTTCCAGTAACCCTTTCGAGTAACAAGAGCATATTGATGTTTACCCTTAAAGGGATTAGGATCAACACTACCAAAAGTCATGGCTGGAAATGGGATTTCTTCAATAAATAAATAAATTCCTTTGGAAAGAACCTCGAAGCCAAGCTATTTTCATCAGACACTAAGACCCATCTAATTATATACATGCGAAGAACAGCTAGGAGGTATAAAATGGAATTCTTAAAATCCACTGTAGGCAGAGGACGGGAAACAACCTAAACAAATGGTACCCAAGAATTATGTTTATGATTGATCAAGGAATTGATTTACCAAGGGGTACACATCACCGAGGGAGTTTGAAAGTTATTTTAAGGCCTCTAGAATTATATGAATCTCATGAATTTGTGAACATTGTTCTCATATTTCAAAGATATACTACATACAACATAAGAAGACACTTGGGAAACTATGAATAAAGGTGATGAGCACACCTGATCACCAAAAGGATAGCAATTAAGCACTTGAATTAGGCTCGTGGTGATGAACTCTACCCAATTTACCTTTTCCAACATCAAAGTTAAATAAAAATACCAATAGTGGATTATCTGTTCACAATGTCATGCTTGTTGGATCAAGGTTTTCTCCAGTTCCAGAAAAATGAAAAAGAGTCTTTAGAAAATCAAAAACAAATTTAAGATAAAATTGGAAGTGTCAATATCACTTAACAAATACAAATTTTAAAATTATGCCTTAAGATACCCCCATTAAAGAAGTTTCAATGCCTAAAACTTTATGTTAAGATCATTAGAAAAAATGTAAATATCATTTTAGAATGTGAGAAAAAAAACTTCCATGCCTAAAAGTCATGGAAAAATGAATTCAAATGCCTCAGCTTTCCAAGAAGAAACAACAACTAGAACAGACAAACTTCACTCTTTTACCATGCTCTCTTTTTCTTCCAGATTACTATCAAATTCATGTGGTTCATGTTCAAATTCAGCAAAAGAAATTTGGATGGAAAAAATCACTCTTACATATCAAATGAGTTAAACAATTTTTTTTATAACTTCATATATTCGAAAAAAAATAGAGATATTTTTTATAACTTTACTAGTTTTGTATGGACAATACTAGTTCCGGACATTTCATCAACCAAGTGATGAAGTAAACACCTGTAATATGGAGAGGCCCAGGTCACATGCCCCTGGAACAAGAACCACACATTCGACAACTAAATTTAATCCTAAAGATTGTGATTTGACAAAAGTAAAGACTTTTACAATGAAGGGAGTGACAGGATGGATAGATCCCTCTTTATTTAATTATTTGGCTGTGGGAATAATTGAAGAAGATATTTTCAGACAAAATGGAAAAATTCTTTCAACTCTCTTGAGATCTTCTCCTTTCCCAAGAGAAGAAAGAATTATTGTGGATACGAATTGTAGTCTTGTACTAATAGGGGTCTCCAAAAAGGATCTTTTTGGGGACATATATAGCAACATAGTAGTTCAAAAACTAATATTTGGTATTTAGTGGAAATGGGCACGGTGCAAGCATACCAGACCAAGTTAGACAATTAACCACTAGTACTTTGCCTACGAAAAAATAAGTGAGGAAAAATTAACAAGTAGAAAATAAATGAATCATCGCAAGGCATTGAACTTGGAACTACAATTGAAAATGATAGCAAAATCACTTCTGAGGTGGATGGATTTTTGAAGGAAGGGAAGTCTTCTGAAAATGAAAGTATTTCAAGGCTTGCTGGCCACATGGGATGACGGGATGAAGACTTGATGCACATTAGTATACTCTCCAGAACTAGTTTTTTACATTAGTATTAACAGCTAAGTTTTTTACATCTTCAAATAGCTTTTCTACATCTCCCAAGGCATCCCTGTCATCTTAACATGAACCTTGGCTTGATGAACTTACCTCACTAGACAGGATAATTCTAAAAGCATCCATTGTTGCTACTCTTATATTTCCATTTATACTGTATGAACCCGATTTTGATGACACTGAATGAAGAGAACCTCCAACAGAATTAGACTGAAAGAAATGTTTTGGTGGCACAACATACAATATCCCATCAGAAAAATCCTTCTCTAAACCATGTCGAGGAGGACTCCAGTAAGGACTCTGACTCTGGTGCATGTCTCCACAATCCTGTACTAACAAGGGGAAAATGCCACTCCAACATACAAATGTTGACTAAATGTCAACAACATAGAGCACAATGAAACATTGTATCTACTGATCTAAAAAATTCTTGAGAAAGAAAAACATGTTGATTCCTACTTGGAAATTAACAATCAGAGTTTGACAAAGGACTGTTTCAAAGTCCCAAGTGATCATTTTGTACCTTCTGTATACTTCCTGCACTACCAAATGGGGAGCTCAAAGGGGAATTTCTTTGAGTGTAAGTAATAGGACAGTTTGTTTCAGATGATGATGCTCCATCAATTTTTGAGTTTGTTTTCCATTTTATATGCCGACCACGTGAAATTAGTGCTTTAAGCCCCACAAACCAAAATTATGCTTCATCTTTATCCTTGTATATCTGAAATAAAAAAAATAGCATGCCCTTAGTTGTGCCTGAGTAAAATTACCTCTTAAAAACAAACTTGAAAAATCTAAATTTTGTACATGAAGAAAAAATCAGAAAAAGGTACTATATTTGTTGAAGAATAAATACTTGGAACATTCTAGATGTTATGCAAAGTTCAAATTGGATTTCATGTTAATGTTTGTTTATTCCAACAAATGTGAAACTGTTGCTTTTAGCGAAAAGATGTCATACCAAATCTAGTGATCTATCATTGTAAATCAGTGAAAATGGTTGATACTCTTTTTCAGGCTGTGGATACCTCTGAAAGACTGCTTGAAAACAAAAAAAATAAACAGTTTTTATAACTTAAGCATTCAAACAATGCCTTCTAGAAATAAAGTATCAAATAGATCTTTATTTTTTCAAGCAGATATCAATACTTTGTTACCATAATTATCAATGCAATTATTCTTCTTTTGTATTCCAGAGTTGAGATGTTTTCTCTAAGTGACCACTTTAAACTCGGTGATAAATTGGAAGTAATATAGAAAGATATAAATGCCTAATAAAATATTTGCACAAAGAAGACTTTGTAACAAATTAGCAATTATGAGTAATAAAGTGCACAGTGATGTTGGAGGGGAAAGTTACAATGAAAACTGAAAATACCAATATGCACCATGCCCAACTCACAACCTACAGGAATAAGCACAAATATAAACATAGGTTTTCCACTATACAATCATACATGAAAGTTGAACAAGAAATGAGATTAAGAAACAAATTAAAAAACTACTGCATCTATAGAAAAGGTAAGCAGTGACAAGGGCATGTAAATCCTTGGAAGCCAAATGGGATGCATTGTATCTAAGAGAAGAGGTTGTATCATCATGAAACTAACAAGTGGAGAAAGATAAACTTGGGAAGATAACAATATACTCAGAGAAGATACGTTTTTGAATGCGGAATGATAGGGAAACAACGCTTCAGATTCCATTTTCCTCACAAGTCTATCTAACTTTTTCTGTCTTTTGACCTTCCATATTCCCATCAAACTCAAATGTCTATCATATTTCTTGTAATGAAATGCCTACATTTAATTTTGTTTTACTACAACAGAAGTTGTTGATTGGAAATTTAATAGTAGAGGAGTTTTGAAACCGAAAATTAATATTGGCTTACGATGCAGTGAAATCTATGGGAAAACAAATAAAAGGAAATAAGGGATTCTGGGATTGACCATATACCTTTGCCTCTATACTCTGCCATGGTTTGCAACAATTCACAAACCTCCGATCTATATTCCTGTTTCCTTGTAGTTTCAAAGGATTTCAACCTGGAGAACACCACACAATTCAAGAAAGTGAGCATCAACATCTTTATCAGCCCCCCCCAAGCCAAAAGAGAAAAGATATAACTCCTAGGAACTTTTTATAATAAGTATCAGTATAAACAATGATATCTATAAAGTCTGATATGACTTTGAGCTTGTTCTAGGTAGAGTTTGTGGATATTAGAGAAGTAAATCTATGTCTATGGGAAGTCTGGTGTAATGAACAACAATAATGACCCTAAATATCCATGTTGTTGGGCACATACTGGTCCTTAAAATAATTTCTCATCCCTATTTGACCTCCTAGTGAGCGGTAATCTAGTTTTGGGAAGATGTATTGATGAGAATGGATCTAAACCTTGAAATCTAGGGAAAATTATTGGGTATAACACAACACTAGGTTTCAAAATACCATGTTTGGGTGAGATATGTGTAAAGAACAATAGTATAAATGTGTCCTTAGGCATATTGTAGCAGCAAAGAACTATCTCTTGGCGTCAAATCAACAGTATCACTTCAACATTATCATTTCTAGGAAGCTCACATGGGATATTATGTTGATTTTTAAGTACTGTAGGGTGAAGTTTTCATAGGTGTTGGCCCTACTATCTTTTCTTCACTTTCAATGAGGGATAATCCACCTTTGACTCATGTTTCAAGAGTTTTGTGCACCTTTCCTAGCATAATGAAGGTACAATATAGGAAAAAAAAACTCAGCAGTAAAGAAGTATGGAAACATTGATGTGTTATAAAGGATCATCTATATATCACATGAGGCTTTAAAATGTTTTTCCAATCCACATAAGTCATCCTTAGAGGAATCCAGTTCCATTTATGAGGTATTTCAACTATGTCTACATAGGATTGAGGACACCATTTAAAGTCTTATTTTAACAAACGCTCGGCCTTGGAGGATACTTTTCACTGAACAAAGGCCTTGTTTCTATATTAATTGAGTATTGGATCACTCCATTGGATATATAGAGACCGATATCTCTTAGAAGTTGTTTTTTCATTTCTATATGAATATTAGTGGAGGGGCATCTTTCTTGAAGGTGACTTAGGGGAGACACAACATAAGTGTAGGTTTCCTTCCAGTTTGGATAGGCCTTCTCTTGGACACTTTTGTGGACAAGGTGAAACATTGCATCTTATGGGATTTTGGAGGTTGGGGTTAGCTTATACTTGTCATCATCCATCGTTGCTTTATGGAGGACATGGGTACAAGTGGAAGATATCATGGTGTAATTTGAAATGAAAAAATAAGCCCTTGTTTAGAATTTAGATTTAAAATAAAAGAAAGAAAACGGGACTCACCCACAAAGAAAATAGTGTGCCCTCTTATGATTCTTCAATTCAATGTCATGCACATGCATATAAGTTTTACTTGGGTGATTCAATGTTCAAACAATATGATGAATGAACAAAATGTAATTCATAGCCATATGTTCGATGACAAATGGACATTTCCCATATATTTTCATGTACATATGGAATTCATAGCTATATGGAATTGGTAAAGTATTACCAAGGGGTCGGTTTCTTGACAAATCAAACTATTTAAGGTAATTGTTTAGATCAAATAGAACAAAGTTTGCCACAATGTATGGTAATCATCATCATCAACTAAATGTATGTGTGTGCACATGCATAAATACCCAATACACAGCTCAATCAAACAAAGGAAAACATAATTATAGCTTGATTTTTGGATCTTCACACTGTCTTCTTATGCTTTACCTTTCAAAACATCATTCAACATACTTCATATTTTTTCTTGTTGCAATAGTTTCATGTTAGGACCCATCAAATAAATTTATGTTTGTTTATGAAAATAACAAAACCAATCTCAATAAATACAATTCTATTACAATGTAAATTACAACACTATTCAACTATTCAAGTAAATTAATTGTTAAGAATAGATCACCTAATAAAACATGGATAACCAAAAACACTATGTATATAAGGCCATCGATCTCATCAAAATGCCATTTCTTACCTCTTAACTATGGAAATGTTTCTCAATGCTATCTGTAACAAGTTCCAATGGAGGATTCAAATAGCAATAGTGAAAATTATACAATAAAATTATAGAACTGAAATGTTTTTTAATGTATTCTTCCTTACCATTCATTGAGCTCCTCTCTGTTTCGAGAATAATTTAATACTCTACTAAACAGGACCACCCACATGAAGGTGGAAGCTCTTATGGCCCCTTCCCCCCCTCACATCACTCTCAACTCCCCAAACCCAATGCATCTACTTGCAAATAATAATTAATTTCACTATTTCATAATCCAAATAACAATGCAAATAACAATGCATCTACTGCAAATTATTTCACTCAATAGTTGAAAGATGTTTTCATTAAATCATTCTTTAAATAATTCATTAAACCATTCATTAAACCATTCAATCACTCAACAGCTGAAAAAACCATTCATTTAGTCAATGGAAGAAAAAAAAAACAGTAAACCATTCATTGAAGCATTCATTTAAACATTAATTCATGAAACAGAGGAAAAAACCATGAAATGTTTTTTTATTACAAATAAGAATTACTCAAAATTTGTTTATTCACTTCCTTTTTACTTTTCTTCTCTTTAAATACTTATTTAGAGTCACATCTTCCAGAATCTGATCCTCGGTCTCCCTACTGGTCTGCTCACAAGGTTGAACTTCCGGCGAGGGGCGATGAATTTCTGCAATAATGTCAAAATATTTCATTAATATATTTATATTTTGATAAATATGAGTAATTCATTTAAAAAACATTACGAATATGTGTTTTTACCTGCCATGGGAACATCAGCATGTTCAACATTATTTTGTACAAGCCCAACCTGTTCAATGTTATCTGTATCCACATGCTCTGCAGTTGAATTATGTAGAATTAGAATTAATGTTCATCATCTGCAATGGTCTATAAAAAATAGTAGCACATTAATAAATCCATTACCAAGAATCACAGCATGCTCTTCATTTGGTTGGTCATGTACATCCTTGACATGAACGGGATAATTACTTTCCTACACAAAAAGGAATAAATAATTTATGTTAATTTATTTATAAGGAATAAATTGCATGGGCATTAATAAATTATCATTAAACTATACAGTTTTTACATACCTACACACCAGATGGATCAACAAAAGATAGTGCAGTATGCCCAAACAAGCTTCTCCGGTTTTCAACAATGGCGTCAAAGCCCTGTTTGAAGCCAAGCTTCATGTAATCCGCACCGGGCAATTATTTGAACCGGTCGGCCTTCATATTTGAATGATGTCATTAATTTTACATTTTTTTCCATAACAAAATGAAAATAATAATCTGTATGATATTTGGATCCAGATTCGGGTTTTGTGATACTTACATATCGGGCTGCCAAGTTAGAGTAACCACCAGGCCCAAGCTTGTGTTGGCCAATTTTTTCAATTCTTTCCTTGGTGGCCTTAGATGTGTTCTAAGCCTAATCAATTTTTTAAATATGTTAGTCGATGTACCAAAATTGATATAAAAACTATTAATAATAAGGCTTACCACTACATTTTGGAATGTATTGCATACCTCCCTATTCCAGCTGTTGGTATCTTTCCTTATTTTCTCAGGCCCTTCTCTTTTCCATATTCCACCAGGGATTTCCACTTCATAGATGGACAAATTGGAGGGTGCTCATACCTAGGTTTCTTTTCTAGGTGAACCCTATACTCGTCTCGGACAATATTCAGATGTTTTCCAACCTTCTGTAGGACCTTCGATGTATCGAAGTTATCTTTTCTGAATATACCAACCAAGCAATTAGTTAGATCATCCTTTAAAGATTTTGGATGCTTGTTCCACATTGTGTGGATGGTGGGCCCAAGTATCTCCAAGGCCAAATCATTCATATGTTTATAAAATATATCATTTCCTGCAAAAAATTAATGGCATCACTAGTCAACATTAAAAATATTATCGGTATATTAGACACAAATTATAAAAACTAAATTGAACAATCTATAATGACCTGGAATCCTCTCTATCTTTATTGTAAATAGTTCTTCATTCACCAAAAATGTACACACTATTGAACCAGTGCTAGTGACACGAGAAGATCCAGGAAATGCATCCACATATCTATCTAACCCTGCATCCACCCCTTCTTATGCATCATTTGTTATGGGTGGCGCAACATCGACTGCACCCTTTGCTACACTCAAGGGTGTCGCAGAGCGTGTTTCTGACTGTTCAGTGGAAAATATGGGAGCAGTATGTGGTGTACGTGGAGTGGTTTGGTCACTGGGACCAACATTGCCTTGACCACCACTGATAATATCCATAGCGCACTGTAAATTCAAACCATTGTATTATAATTTCAATAGCATATAAAATCAAATATTATAAAGTTTTTATAAATGAATTTACATTATTATTCGAGAACTTACTACTAGAAAGATTACATAACAAAATAAACATTATGCTACATGATATACATGTTTACGATTTTAAAGTATTTGAAATGGAGAATTACATTCATGTTTACAAGTTTCCCTAATGCTGTAGTCGACTGATCAATATCCAGTTGGCTTCCCTGGTCAACACTCTGCATGGAAAATAGATAATATTATATAAACAAACCAAATATACTAATGAAAATACATAACAACGTATCTGTATGTCCATCCTAAATTTATTACATTGGCAATATTGATGTATACCTGCTACCTTGACTTGATTCAACAAACATCTACGGAGAGGGAGGTGCCCCTGAGAGAACCCTAGATCAAAAACATACTAAAAGTTACCTAACGAAACATGAAAAGTAGAAAATTTCAATTACATGCTAACGAAAAATCCTATAGATGTTAAAATAATTAATAAAAGGTTGGTTAAATTATTGGATGTACCACAACCATACTAACCATGTTTGTATCTACAAGATTCAAATTGTAATTAATAAGCAATTCTTCTCCAGCAGCTATTGATTTAATTGCACATACAAAGACACGGTTTCCTTCATGCGACTCGAATATGCAGTTGGGTTGCTTAAGTGTAGATCCCAATTGTGTACTATTTATAAACCCCGCAATATTACCAGTTATTTTTGTCCTTCCGTCCATGTACAACGTTGCTCCTTTATTTTAAGCTTTGTCTTTCAGTTGTATATAATTCGCTGACAACCCATATCTATGCATACTTTGTGTATATTGGACCAAGCACATCCAATCACTGTAGTTGTAAGAGGTTCGAACATACTCCATCAATTTTGTACATTTACCATATCCAACCTTTATGTCGTCCATGCAAAACAACCCCAATCCATGCAATGACAATGGTGAAATTCTATATATCCTCTCATTCACACAAAAATCAGTGTTTACTTGAGGAATATCCCTAGGCACCCATTGTTTCACTAGGTGTTTGTACCTTAAGGGCACATTGATTTCTCCGACTATCTTATCATCATAGGAACATGACCCCCCTCCTTTGAGAAAAAATTCATGCGTTTATTGAATTTTCTTCTGATTTGCTGACATCTAGTTGATCTATCCCTTGTAGGCCTACTAGATGTCTCATTTTCCTCTAGCCTTCGCAAACTCCGCTCGCTAGAGGAAGACAGGTCTGAAAAATACCTCTTTGGTTCTACCTACACCATGGCTGTAAAAAATGGCAAAAACATAGCAAAATACCAGCAAAAAACTTGGAAATACTTATAAGCAAAAAACTTGTTAAAGAAAAATATTATCAAGAATGATTTTGGGTAATAGGTGTGGGAATTTGGTATCCCTAAAAAATCTAATGTATGCCCCTCTTTTAGTTACATACAATTCTCCATTATCACTTATTTCTTGCATTTCCTTTTCCTAACATGAATTGGGTAGGCTCACAAAATATCATTTTATACATGGGCACTATGATATGCTCACAGATATTTATATAATGTATTATAAATGTGTGTTCATAAAGGATTTGGAAATATACATGGATGGGCACTATGCTTGGTCACCGATGCTTTCATGTCTTTGGAAATATGTTAGAAACATACATCACATATAGAAAGTATGATGACATGTATAATGTTGGAGCGATTATGGTGGTTGTGTATTTGGATATGCAGGTGTTCTTATTATTGGCATAACCCCCTTTCAATAATAATATTTGTAGATTTAATGAGTCTATGTCTAATGCTCTTGGTCCTCATTACATTCAAGGAGATAATGCATACGTCTCTATAATCCATAACAACAGACACTACACAAACTTAATTCAGAGGAGTTCCAAATTCCCTTTGTCCATTCACAAGCTTCATATGTATTCTTGTGCCCATTGGACTTTGGCCTTTCAACATTGTCAAGATTGAGACGATCTGTTATGCATATGTAGCAAATATAACACTAAAATTCATGCTAATATATGTCTAGACATGGCTTGGAGGTTCTCCTTTAATGGACTATCTCCTTGAAAGAACATATCTTCGCATTCATCTACATTTACTTCGAATAGAAGTGATACAGAGTTGTTATGTTTGTCACTTCCCTCAAAAAGCATCTTTGACATGAGTTCCTTTTTCAAGGAATCTTGGTTAATCTCCTATTCCAAACTTCTAGGTCACTTCTCCACTCTACATTGCCCCGATTATTCATTTTCTTGGCCACTCCTCTCTCCTTAGTCTACACCCGTTGTTGTTGTAACCCTTACTTTTGATAGTTGTAAGTGGTTTTTAGTTTTCCCATGAATGATGTTGTGATGTTGTGGATGATTATCCATTTTACCTAATATGTTTTTATGATCTTTTCCATCATTGCTAGGGTGCACATACCTATTGTTTATGGCTTCTTAAGATTGAAAGCTCAAGGGCCTAAAAGTGCCCAAATATCACGTAGGACCCTTTAAGAGTCATAATAACAACTATTGTTAGAGGATTTTATTCTCCAAATGATACACCAAAACCATACTTATCGGTTAATATTTGTGTAGGGATGTTTTTCTGATCTCTCCCATAATTTTTCATACTAATGGGATTGTGACTATCAATTCAATGCCTTATTTGCATAGTGGAAATCCTACAATAGTACACTAGAAATTCTAAAAAATTCTAATGTATGCCCTAAAAATTCTAATGCATTCCCCTCTTTTAGTTACATACAAGTCTCCATTCTCACTTATTTCTTTCATTTCCTTTCCCTAACATGAATTGGGTAGGCTCACAAAATATCATGTTATACATGGGCACTATGATATGCTCACAAATATTTATATAATGTATTATAAACGTGTGTTCCTAAAGGATTTGG
Organism: Pseudotsuga menziesii; assembly: GCA_001517045.1. Taxonomy (NCBI): domain Eukaryota; kingdom Viridiplantae; phylum Streptophyta; class Pinopsida; order Pinales; family Pinaceae; genus Pseudotsuga; species Pseudotsuga menziesii. The sequence continues at coordinate 362,890 of LPNX010706320.1, read as the reverse complement.
AAATATACATGGATGGGCACTATGCTTGGTCACCAATGCTTTCACGTATCTGGAAATATGTTAGAAACATACATCACATATAGAAAGTATGATGACATGTAGAATGTTGGAGTGATTATGGTGGTTGTGTATTTGTATATGGAAGTGTTCTTATTACTGGCCTAACCCCCTTTCAACAATAATATTTGCAGATTTAATGAGTCTATGTCTAATTCTCTTGGTCCTTATTATATTCAAGGATCCAATGCATAGATCTCTGTAATCCATAACAAAAAACACTACAAAAGCTTAATTCATAGGAGTTCCAAATGCCCTTTGTCCATTCACAAGCCTCATATGTATGGTTGTTCCCATTGTACTTTGTCCTTTCAATGTTGTCAAGCTTGAGACGATATGTTATGCATATGCAGCAAATATAACACTACAATTTATGCTAATATATGTCTGTACATGGCCTGGAGGTTCTCCTTTAATGGACTATCTCCTTGAAAGAACATATCTTTGCATTCATCTACATTTACTTCGGATAGAAGTGATACAGAGTTGTTATGTTGGTCACTTCCCTCAAAAAGCATCTTTGACATGAGTTCATTTTTCAAGGAATCTTGGTTAATCTCCTCTTCCAAAATTCTAGGTCACATCTCCACTCTACATTGGCTCGATTATTCATTTTCTTGGCCACTCCTCTCTCCTTACTCTACACTCATTGTTGTTGTAACCCTTACTTTTGATGGTTGTAAGTGGTTTTTAGTTTTCCCATGAATGATGTTGTGATGTTGTAGATGATTATCCATTTTACCTAATATGTTTTATGATATTTTCCATCATTGCTAGGGTGCACATATCTGTTGTTTATGGCTTCTTAAGCTTGAAAGATCAAGGGCCTAAAAGTGCCCAGATCTCACGTAGAACCCTTTAAGAGTCATAATAATAACTATTGTTAGAGGATGTTATTCTCCAAATGATACACCAAAACCATTGCTCCCATTAAGTAGACATGACTTCTCTCCCTACATTAAGTCCACGTGCACATCACACAAAAAAAGTGACTTCTCTCATTTCTCCCATTCAAGAACAAAAGTGACATGACTTCTCTCATTGCTCCCATTCAAGAACAAAAAAGTAGACATGAATTCTCTCCCTACATTAAGTCCACGTGCACATAATGACTAGCTTTGGTACTTCCTAACTTTTCAATATTCCTTTCGACAACAAAAGTGAAACATGAAACAATATCCTTACTTTCAACATCTTGCACAGCTGATGTATTTGATCGAACTGTATAAGTACTTTGTTCCCAAAGTAAATATTTTGAGACCTAGGAACGAAGGGGAGAAAGATGAATGACTGAAGGACTCCAATGGAGGATGAATTGATGCCCTATTCTACCTACCCAAAGGTCCTTTTATAATGAATACCATCCCTAACTTATCATTGATTTGTAGTCTTCTATTTTTCACCCATACTTCTCAAAGCAACACAATTTTATGTCGAACTAGTATGTATCTTCATGTCACAATTTCTTCCTTGTAGATGAATATGGAACCCTAGAAGGTAGTGTTGATTTGGAAATATGATGTTACAATGTTCCATCCCATCTTTAAGACAATATTGGAGAGTAATTTATTGTATAACATTAACATATTAATTTTCAACCCTAAGGCAATGTTAACTTGAATAGGGTTGGGATATTTTAAATAGGTACCACCACAATAATTGAAGAAATCAGACTAGATGCTACAGGAATTCTTGGAGGCATATTTCCCAGTGGTAACCTACAACAATCATATATATATATCTAATCCATGGTGGTGAAGAGCGGACATTTCCAGATCTGCTACTTGGCACATTCAAGAATGAAAAGAATGTTTTAAATACATTTATATGAGTCTGTAATATTTGCTGATTTATTCCTTTTAGCTTATCATGATGATGCTTGTTTTCCCATATTAATTTTCAACCCTAAGGAAATGCTAACTTGTTTTCCCATACTAATTTTCAACCCTAAGGAAACGCTAAGACAATCCCATAGTAGAAAGAACCAAAAAATACTATTCTGCACAAATCAAAAGGCTCTTAAAAGACTATTCATTTTCTTGGCCACTCCTCTCTCCTTACTCTACACTCGTTGTTGTTGTAACCCTTACTTTTGATGGTTGTAAGTGGTTTTTAGTTTTCCCATGAATGATGTTGTGATGTTGTAGATGATTATCCATTTTATCTAATATTTTTTATGATCTTTTCCATCATTGCTAGGGTGCACATACCTATTGTTTATGCCTTCTTAAGCTTGAAAGCTCAAGGTCCTAAAAGTGCCTAGATCTCATGTAGGACCCTTTAAGAGTCTATTGCAGCTGCAACCTATTTCCCAAATTTCAAAAAAAATTGGACCCTCCTTCTGATTTTATCTAGCCCAAGTTTGTTTAATATTTTTAAACCTTTCCTGGAAGTCCATTTTTATCCGCTTGAGAAGTTGATTGTCGGAAGCGTAGTCAATTTTTTTTGCCATTGTTTCGAGGGTCAATTGATCTAATACTATCATTATTTTTTGCTAACATCATGGAAACTATGAAGTATTAGTTTTATTTGAACTCTTAACTTTGATTTGTTTTCGATGAATTTTCACTGTCGGAAGTTTATTAAATTTTGAATCGGGGCATTAGTCCTCTGTGCCACTGATGGAAAGTCATGTTTTTCACCGATGCCAGCTTTTATCTCCTTTGTTTATTTTTCAAAAAACTTTACTTTTTGACTTTCGGCATTTTTTTTTATCAGCAGTCAGAGTTTTAGTCTTTAACGATGACATCGTTTCGGAGGCCTTGTTGTTTGTCTCGTCGACACTACAGAGTATTTTGCATATCGAGGTTTCGATGAGTTAGTCATTAGTTGTTTCGATTGCCAATGATTTTTTATTGTCGTAGAATCCATAGTCAGTTCGTCTCCCGCCATTGTGGCTGCATAGTGAACTAACCTGCCAATATATAGTGCTTTCTCCCTCTGATGTGAGTTTCTCGCCCGATTCTTAGTGTTCAAAACTATCGATAAGGTTTTTCCTGCTATTTTTGTGAACTTTTACCATATTTCATGGGTGACGAAGGTTTCTGTTTTTGGTCAAGCTAGGGATTCCGTGATGAGAACACAGTACAGGGCCTCACGTTCAATGATTAGTTTTATTGATAGTGTGTTTATGTTTTATTTAAAAATCTATATGATCTTGAATGCAGTCTGTATTAATGATGAGTTTTTCATTTTAACTGCAGACGGACTTAGAGGATTTTTTAGACCAGTTTGGTGATTGCTTCTGCAAAGAAGACATATATAAAAGACAAAGCAGAAGGGAGTTGACCGAGGAAAGGAAAATTAAGAAGCAGAGATGTTGCTCAAAAAAAGAAGAAAGTGAAGGTCTGAGATTAACAGGATCTCAAAAAGACCAACAGATTACTAAACATAATCGATAGCAACAAAGGCCCAGGCTTGGTAAAAGTTCTTCAGTTACCAAGCTAGTCCCTTTTTATAAAGTGCTCTTAAATCTTAATCTAAAATCTAATGTATTGTATAAATCATAAGCACTCACTAAAAGACAAAATTGTGGGATTAAACGGTTGGGGGAGCCCAAAGGTCACCAGGGGGGCAGCCCAAAAGTTTTGTTGTTTTGTATAAATATAGGAGAGTTAGATGTAAGAAAGGACTTTTTCCCAGATAGATTTGTGAGAGTATGTTGTAAGAAGAACTATTTCCTTTTGAAATAAAGAATTACAAGTTTCCTATTGGAGAAAGCTTGGTGGAAGGTTTCAAATGCTGTGCTATGGATTTGTTGAATGTGAACTATTTCATTTTCAGTTGTTGTCCATTAACCATGAGATAATTCTAACTCTTTGAACCTATGTTCTTGTTATGAACGCACTCTAGTTTATTCTATGAAATTCCCACTGTGGGTAATGAAGGCTTTTCATAAACAATGAGCTATCTTGTTGTTCATATATCTATTAATGTTCATGTGTTTTGAAATAAGTAACAGCTATCTGTGATTTTTCTTAATGCATGCACAGAAACACATTACTCATTGATAAATGATAATATTGCTCCCTAGGGATAGGTTAGATAGTTAGTTTTAGTTTCTTGCTATGTGTGATTTAGATGCGAGAGAGTTAAGACGAGAGGTAAGAACTTGCGCATCACATTGTGACCACTCCTCGTATTCTCTATCAAACTGCATTCTTAGATAGGCACTTGCATATCATACTTAAATTCAAAAAACTAAAAATATACATGGTGGACCGAGCCATAACCGGTAAAACCTTGTATTTTGTTACTTGAACTACGGTAGTCGGACCGTAAACCGGACGGATTCCCCATACCAAACAGCAACGGGCTGGTTGGGAACGGTTACTGGGGAGAATCCCTAGTTATTGTTACCTACGATTTTTCAAGCCTCAATAGTTTTTGGCACTAAAAGGAGGGCAGCCAGTGCATGGCTAGCTGAGGAAACCCATTTTATCGAGATTATTCCACCGGTAACAGTTCTGAGAGCAGTTTGTTTCCCAATCCAACCCTGGAAGAAAAGGGTAAAGAGCATCTATATTCTGTCGATAATGAAGTATTCAATGATCTGAGAATATTTACTAGGGCATATGAAAAGAATATTGGAGGATTACCAATTATTCCTATCTTACCTAGAAAGGAATATCGGAAGAAAGACCACCCTATATTGGAAGACGCAGTGTTGGTTGAATATTTTGAAGAACTAGTAGAAACAACCTTACATGAAGTTGTTCAACCTCTAAATCAGTTGGACCCAAATACACCTTACTATTCACCTGTTCATACCCCTGTACATTCACCACCTCATTCTCCACTTAAAATCATGGAAAACGTAAATGCAAATCAGCCACCCAACCCACCAAATCCACCACCTGCTTGGAGGGCTAGATCACCATTAAACCTAACACCTCCTTTGCATGACTTACCTCAGAATTTTGAGAAAATGTTTCCTAAGTTTGACCCAAGTGAAAATATTTTAGTAGATGATCATTTGCAAAGATTTTACTTGTCTATAGAAGGACTACGAGCTGGAGAACAAGAAGATGTAGTCTATAGATTGTTTCCTCATGCCTTGAAAGGAGCAGCATCCTCATGGTATTTCTCTCTACCTGCAAATTCAGTCACGGACTGGGACATATTTGAAAGAATATTTAGAAGCAAATATGCAGTCCAGAAAACTCATGTAGCTCTAATGAAAGAGTTATGCGATTTAAAGAAAGAAAGAAAAGAAAAAGTGCATAGTTTCACTCAAAGGGTTGAGCTTATCTTAAAAAAAATTCTGCAACTGATAAGCCCTCTGATAAAGTTCTAATTGAATATTATACTTAAGCTCTAGGACCTGAATTGGCCATGTTTTCCAAGATGTCAGTCAAGCCTGCATTGTCAGAAACTTATGAAGAAGCTGAGAGAGTAGAAGATGAAAAAGAGAGCATAGAATATTATCCTGAGCAGTCGGGAGGAAAAACTTTTGGCAAGAAAGCATTGTTACTTACTAATCCTAAGCATAAGCAATCACATGATTTTGAAGGGATGGTGAAGATGATGCAGAAACTATCTAATAGAGTGATAGGTTTGGAAAAAGAAAAGGAAGCTCATAAAGCATATAAGCCTTACTATAAAAGGAGAGAAGACAACAATCAATCTAAATCTCCTCCACACAGTCCTGCATCAATGAATTTAACTGAGGTAAGTATGGATAATTTTGCACCTTTCATCAGCAACCTCATTCTGAGAAAAATTGTCCCCAATGGATAAATTCGATGACATTAGTAATGAATCAGCTATTGGACTCTAAATTGACAGAAGATGATGAGAAGGAAGAAAAAAATAATCAAACCATATAAAAACGAGAAGAGGATGCTTCAGTTTTATGGGACTGTGTCTCACTTTTTGATACAGAAGAGGAAGGTTCACTGAAACAGGGAAAAACATCAGAAACAAATGTGACAACCAGAAGTCAGAGGTTGTTAAAAGAAGACAATTCCATACTCCCAAAAATTAAGAGACTGCAAGAGAATGTAAATAAAATTCAGAAGAGCACCACAGCTGATAAAATACCTGAATTCACCATTACGAGTCAAAATCCAAAGAAAATCAACATGCCTGTTAAGCCTGTTGAAGAAAAGATTGATAATGTAAAAAAGAATCTCGAAGAACATAAGATGGAGTATAATATTGTCAAAGATATTAAAAGGGCTAAGGCAAATATCTCACTTTTTGAAATGTGTAATGTGGCTCAGCAAAAAGAAAAATTGTTAAAAGCACTTGAAGTACCAGAGTTGAAGCTTCCCACCGACAACCAACCTGAAGAAGAATAAATTGGTGAAGCAAGTGTGGGAGGTAATTATAAATACAAAACCCCACCATTTCTCCTAACTTTTGAAATTTTCAGCCATAATTTGCACAACTGTTTAGTAGAATCAGGGGCATCAATCAATGTTATGCCACTTTAAGTCTACAAGAAGATAAATGGACAACCTAAACCATCTACCTGGAAGGTTATTCAGTTAGACAGAACAGTTGTGAAGGTTATTGGGGAAATGGAGGATGTTTTGATTTGATTATCTTCAAATGAAAAGGTATGTCAGTTCATCGATATTGTAGTAGCAGACATACCTGAGGCTTATGGACTTGGTTTGAGTTGGGATTGGTCAGCAAAGCTAAATGGATATTTTGCATCAGATTGGTCACATATATGGTTTCCTTATAAGGGAAGTCCCAATCAAATAAAATTATTAAGAGAGCCCCACATGAAGCACAATGTTACTCAATTGGAAGAAAAAAATGAACCAGTGAATTCTGTGTTGGGAAATTATCTAATTGAGCTAGAACCAAGAAATTACCAAGCTAAAGAAGCCAACAACATATCTGACACCCAGCCTGATCTCCTTCGATTTTCACGGGTTGATGAGATTGACTGTAAAATAGTAGATTTAGTTTTGAATGTAGTTTTTATTTCAAATTTCTTAGAACTAGATAATGGGTAGGCCTTTTTCGATTTGCATTCAAGCCTAGCCCCTCAACTTACAAGTTGCCATATTTACAGGGGTGGGCAAAGAACTGACCAATTAGTGGTTTAGTTCTCAAACTTTATTTTTCTTGGTTTTTTATTTTTTATTTATTTCTGTTTGTTTTAGTTGGATTTTATTTGATTTCAATAAAAGAAGCAAACTTTTGGTTGCATGGAGAACATCAGAATTCTGGATTAACTAAAATTTTTGATTATAAGACTGTGTATTATTGATTTATCTGAAAGAATTCTTCTAGTTTAAGCAGTTTTCCTAAATGGCTATGAACACATTGAAGTCCAACTTAATCCTTGTAAAATAACTTAGGATCAAAAGGTCTGGAATACTATTTCAAGGATCCATCCATCTCACATTTAAAAATGTCTTAAGGGGTGACAGCAAAAGACCCATGGAAAGGAAGCAGGGTAAACAGTATATTATATATAAATGATCCCATTCCAAGAATTGAAAGCCAAAAGGCAAATAAGAGTAAAAAATCTCCTAAGAAAGCAAATTGTTTCAAAACGAAGTACTGAACCATATAAGTACAAAATTGCCAAAGTTCTTCTCCGTCCATTAGTTGAAAATTAAATACATCTCTCACACAAAAGGACACTATGGATAGAGGATCCTGAATAAAAATTTAGAAAGAAAGACATGTAGGAGGAATCAAAAAGGACAAAGAAGTCCAAAATCACAAAAGTGCAAAATGGCATGGGAATGAGGAACAAACAAATATTTTTGTTTACCATATGTTACAATCTTGTGGTGTCTAAGCTGGGAGCTACCTAAAGACAGAGGTAAAAAAAATGAAACTCATATTCTTGGCCTCAAAAGAGTTATCTAGACTTTTAAATCTTGGTTTCCATTTTCCTAAATTGGACTATCATCAATGATTAAAAGTACATACATTTTCCATTTGAGAAATCCAGACATCTAGAAGAATTCAACATGTTTTTTTTATTGTCAAACAGTCTGTTACTTAAGGAAGAAATTGTTTAGATATCTGGGTTCACCAGGTAGTCGCCAATTGTTGCAGCTACAACCTATTTCCCAAATTTCAAAAAAATTTGGACCCTCGATTTGATTTTATCTAGCCCAAGTTTTCTTAATCTTTTTTAAACCTTTCCTAGAAGTCCATTTTTCTCCTCTTAAGAAGTTGATTGTCGGAAGCTTAGTCAATTATTTTTTACCACTGTTTCGGGGGTCGAATGATCTAATACTATCGTTATTTTTTTTCGACATCGTGGAAACTGTGAAGTCTTCGTTTTATTTGAACTCTTAACTTTGATTTGTGTTCGATGAAATTTCACCATGGGAAGTTTATTAAAGTTTGAATCAGGGCATTAGTCCTCTGTGCCGCTGATGGAAAGTCATGCTTTTCACTGATGAGCTTTTATCTCCTTCGTTTATTTTTCAAAAAACTTTACTTTTTGAATTTCAGTGTTTTGTTTTATCAGCGGTCGAAGTTTAAGTCTTTAACAATGCCACCATTTCAGAGGCCTTGTTGTTTGTCTCACTGACACTACGGAGTATTTTGCGTCTTGAGGTTCCGATGAGTTAGTCATTAGTTGCTCCGATCACCGACAATTTTCTATTGTCGCAGAATCCATAGTCAATATGTCTCTCACTGTTGTGGCCACGTAGTGAACTAACCTGCCAATATATAGTTCTTCCGCCCGCCGATGTGATTCTCCCGCCCGATGCTTAGTGTTCAAAACTACCGATAGGGTTTTTCCCGCCATTTTGGTGAGCTTTTACCATATTTCATGGGCGACGGAGGTTTTTGTTTTTTGTCAAGTCAGGGATTTCACGATGAGAACACAATACAGGGCCTCACATTCGATTATTAGTTTTATTGATAGTGTGTTTATGTTTTATTGAAAAAGCTAGATGATCTTGAATGCAGTCTGAATTAATGATGAGTTTTTCATTTTAACTGCAGACGGACTTAGAGGATTTTTTAGACCCAGTTTGGTGATTACTGCTGCAAAGAAGACATATATAAAAGACAAAGCAGAAGGGATTTGACTGAGGAAAGGAAAAGTAAGAAGCAGAGATGTTGCTAAAAAAAACAAGAAAGTGAAGGTCTGAGATTAACAGGATCTCAAAAGGACCAACGGATTACTGAACAGAATCGATAGCAGCAGAGGCCCAAACTTGGGAAAATTTCATCAGTTACCAAGATGGTCCCTTTTTATAAAGTGCTCTTAAATCTTAATCTGAAATGTAACATATTGTATAAATCATAAGCACTCACTAAAAGACAAAATTGTGGGATTAAACGGTTGGGGGAGCCCAAAGGTCACCAAGGGGGAAGCCCAAAATTTTTGTTGTTTTTTATAAATATAGGAGATTTAGATGTAAGAAAGGACTTTTTCCCAGATAGATTTGTGAGAGTATGTTGTAAAAAGAACTATTTCCTTTTGCAATAAAGAATTACAATTTTCATGTTGGAGAAAGATTGGTGGAAGGTTTCAAATGTTGTGCTATGGATTTATTGAATGTGAACTATTTCTTTTTTAGCTGTTGTCCATTAACTGTGAGATCGTTCCAACTCTTTGAACCTATGTTCTTGTTATGAATGCGCTCTAGTTTATTCTATGAAATTTCCACTGTGGGTAATGAAGGCTTTTCATAAACAATGAGCTATCTTGTTGTTCATATATCTATTAATGTTCATGTGTTTTGAAATAAATAACAGCTATCTGTGATTTTTCTTAATGCATGCGCAGAAACACATTATTCATTGATAAATGATAATATTGCTCCCTAGGGATAGGTTAGATAGTTAGTTTTAGTTTCTTACTGTGTGTGATTTAGATGCGAGAGAGTTAAGAGGAGAGGTAAGAACCTGTGCATCACATTGTGACCACTCCTCGTATTCTCTATCCATCTGCATTCTTATATAGGCACTTGCATATCATACTTAAATTCAAAAAACTAAAAATATACACGACGAACCGAGCCATAACTGGTAAAACTTTGTATTTTGTTATTTGACCTATGGTAGTCGGACCGTAAATCGAACGGATTCCCCATACCAAACAGTAATGGGCTAGTTGGGAACGTTTACTGGGGAGAATCCCTAGCTGTTGTTACTTGCGATTTTCCAAGCCTCAACAGTTTTTGGCACTAGAAGGAGGGCAGCCAGTGCATGGCCGGCCGAGGAAACCCATTTTCTCGAGATTATTCCACTGGTAATAGTTCTGAGAGAAGTTTGTTTCCCAATCCAACTCTGGAAGAAAAGGGTAAAGAGCATCTGTATTCTGTCGATAATGAAGTAGTCAATGATATGAGAATATTTACTAGGGAATCTATGAAGAATATTGGAGGATTACCAATTATTCCTATCTTACCCAAAAGAGAATATCAGAAGAAATACCACCCTATATTGGAAGATGCAGTGTTGGTTGAACATTTTGAAGAACTGGTAGAAACAACCTTACAGGAAGTTGTTCAACCTCTAAATCAGTTAGATCCAGATACACCTTACTGTTCACCTATTCATACCCATGGTCATTCACCACCTCATTCTCCATTTAAAATCATGGCAACTGTAAATGCAAATCAGCCACCCAACCCACCAAATCCACCACCTACTTGGAGGGATAGATCACCATTAAACCTAACACCTCCTTTGCATGACTTACCTCAGGATTTTGAGAAAATGTTGCCTAAGTTTGACCCAAGTGAAAATATTTTAGTAGATGATCATTTGCAAATATTTTACTTGGCTATAGAAGGACTACGGGCTGGAGAACATGAAGATGTAGTCTGTATATTGTTTCCTCATACCCTAAAACGAGCAGCATCCTCATGATATTTTTCTCTGCTTGCAAATTCAGTCACAGACTGGGACACATTTGAAAGAATATTTAGAAGAAAATATGCAGTCCAGAAAACTCATGCAACTCTAATGAAAGGGTTATGTGCTTTGAAGAAAGAAAGAAAAGAAAAACTGCATAGTTTCACTCAAAGGTTTGCTGCTTATCTTAAAAAAAATTCTTGCAGCTGATAAGCCCTCTGATAAAGTTCTGATTGAATATTATACTTCAGCTCTAGGGCCTAAATTAGCCGTGTTTGCCAAGATGTCAGTCAAGCCTACATTGTCAGAAACTTATGAAGAAGCTGAGAGAGTAGAAGCTGAAAAAGAGAGCATAGAAGATTATCCTGAGCAGTCGGGAGAAAAAACTTTTGGCAAGAAAGCGTTGTTACTGACTAAGCCTAAGGATGAACAATCACATGATTTTGAAGGGATGGTGAAGATGATGCAGAAACTATCTAATAGAGGGATGGATTTGGAAAAAGAAAAGGAATCTCATAAAGCATATAAGCCTTACTATAAAAGGAGAGAAGACAAAAATCAATCTAAATCTCCTCCACACAGTCCTGCATCAATGAATTTAACTGAGGTAGGTATGGATAATTTTTGCACCTTTCATCAGCAGCCTCATTCTGAGAAAAATTGTCCCCAATGGATAAATTCGATGACATTAGTAATGAATCAGCTATTGGACTCTAAATTGATAGAAGATGATGAGAAGGAAGAAAAAATAATCAACCCATAGAAAAACAAGAAGATGATGCTTTAGTTTTATGGGACTGTGTCTCACTTTTTGATACAGAAGAGGAAGGTTCACTGAAACAGGGAAAAACATCAGAAACAAATGTGACAACCAAAAGTCAGAGGTTGTTAAAAAAGGCAATTCCATACTCCCAAAAATTAAGAGACTACAAGAGAATGTAAATAAAATTCAGAAGAGCACCACAACTGATAAAATACTTGAATTCACCATTACGAGTCAAAATCCAAAGAAAATCAACATGCCTGTTAAGCTTGTTGAAGAAAATATTGATAATGTAAAAAAGAATCTCGAAGAACATAAGATAGATTATAATATTGTGGAAGATATTAAAAGGGCTAAGGCAAATATCTCACTGTTTGAAATGTGTAATGTGCCTCAGCAGAAAGAAAAATTGTTAAAAGCACTTGAAGTACCAGAGGAGAAGCTTCCCACTAACAACCAACCTAAAGAAGAAGAAATTGGTGAAGCAAGTGTGGGAGGTAATTCTAAATACAAAACCCCACCTTTTCTCCTAACTTTTGAAATTTTCAACCATAACATGCACAACCGTTTAGTAGACTCAGGGGCATCAATCAATGTTATCTCACTTTCATCCTGCAAGAAGATAAATGGACAACCTAAACCATCTACCTGGCAGGTTATTCAGTTAGACAGAACAACTATGAAGCTTATTGGGGAAATGGAGGATGTTTTGATTCGATTAACTTCAAATGAAAAGGTATGTTAGTTCATCGATATTGTAGTAGCAGACATACCTGAGGCTTATGGAATTATTTTGAGTCGGGATTCGTCAGCAAAGCTAAATGGATATTTTGCATCAGATTGGTCACATCTATGGTTGCCTTATAAGGGAAGTCCAAATCAAATAAAAGTATTAAGAGAGCCCCACATGAAGCACAATGTTACTCAATTGGAAGAAAAAAATGAACCAGTGAATTCTATGTTGGGAAATTATCTAATTGAACTAGAACCGGGAAATTACCAAGATGAAGAAGCCAACAACATATCTGACACCCAGCCCGATCTCCTTCAATTTTCACCGGATGATGAGATTAACTATAAAATAGTAGATATAGTTTTAGACGTAGTTATTATTTCAAATTTCTTAGAAATAGATAATTCGTAGGCCTTTTTCAATTTGCAGTCAAGCCTAGCCCCTCAACTTACAAGTTGCCAGATTTACAGGGGTGGGTAGAGAACTAACCAATTAGTGGTTTAGTTCTCAAACTTTATTTTACTTGGTTTTTTATTTCTTGATTATCTTGTACATAAATAAACTGATTTGGTTGTTTATTTTTTATTTATTTCTGTTTGTTTTAGTTGGATTTTGATTGATTTCAATCAAAGAAGAAAACTTTTGGTTGCGTGGAGAACATCAGAATTATGGATTAACTAAAATATTTGATTATAAGACTATGTATTATTGATTTATCTGAAATAATTCTTCTAGTTTAAGCAGTTTTCCTAAATGGCTATGAACACATTGAAGTCCTACTTAATCCTTGTAAAATAACTCAGGATCAAAATGTCTGGAATACTATTTCAAGGCTCCATCCATCTCACATTTAAAAATGTATTAGGGGGTGACAGCAAAAGAGCCATGGAAAGGAAGCAGGGTAAACAATATATTATATATAAATGATCCCATGCCAAGAATTGAAAGCCAAAAGACGAATAAGAGTCAAAAATCTCCTAAGAAAGCAATATGTATCAAAACGAAGTACTGAACCATATGAGTACAAAATTGCCAAAGTTCTTCTCCGTCCATGAGCTGAAAATTAAATACATCTCTCACACAAAAGGACACTATGGATAGAGGATCCTGAATAAAAATTTAGATATAAAGGCATTGAGGAGGACTCAAAAAGGACAAAAAAGTCCAAAAGCACAGAAGTGCAAAATGGCATGGGAATGAGGAACAAACGAATATTTATGTTTACCATATGTTACAATCCTATGGTGTCCAAGCTGGGAGCTACCCGAAGACAGAGGTAAAAAAAAAATGAAACTCATATTCTTGGCCTCAAAAGAGTTATCTAGAATTTGAAATCTTGGTTTCCATTTTCCTAAATTGGACTATCATCAATGATTAAAAGTACATACATTTTCCATTTGAGAAATCCAGACATCAAGAAGAATTCAACATGTTGTTTTTATTGTCAAACAATATGTTAGTTAAGGAAGAAATTTTCCAGATATCTAGGTTCACCAAGTAGTCATCAATTGTTGCAGCTGCAACCTGTTTCCCAAATTTCAAAAAAAATTGGACCCTCCTTTTGATTTTATCTAGCCCAAGTTTGTTTAAGATTTTTAAACCTTTCCTGGAGTTCCATTTTTCTCCACTTGAGAACTTGATTGTCGAAAGCTCAGTCAATTATTTTTTGCCGCTGTTTCGAGGTCATATGATCTAATACTATCATTATTTTTTGCCGACATCGTGGAAACCGTGAAGTCTTAGTTTTATTTGAACTCTTAACTTTGATTTGTTTTTGATGAATTTTCGTTGTCGGAAGTTTATTAAAGTTTGAATGGGGGCATTAGTCCTCTGTGCCACTAATGGAAAGTCATGTTTTTCACCGATGATCTTTTATCTCCTTTGTTTATTTTTTTTAAAAACTTTACTTTTTGACTTTTGGCATTTTTGTTTTATCAGTGATGAGAGTTTTAGTCTTTAACGATTCCACCATTTCGGAGGCCTTATTGTTTGTCTCGTCAACACTGCAGAGTATTTTGCGTCTCAAGGTTCTGATGAGTTAGTCATTAGTTGCTCCGATCGCCGATGATTTTCTATTGTTGTGGAATCCATAGTCAATCCATCTCATGCCATTGCGGCTGCGTAGTGAACTAACCTACCGATATATAATGCTTCTTCCCGCCCAATGCTTAGTGTTCAAGACTGTCGATATGGTTTTTCTCGCCATTTTTGTGAGCTTTTACCTTATTTCATGGGAGACGGAGGTTTCTGTTTTTGGTCAAGTTAGGGATTTCGCGATGAGAACACAGTACAAGGCCTCACATTCGATGATTAGTTTTATTGATAGTGTGTTTATGTTTTATTGATAAAGCTAGATGATCTTGAATGCAGTCTGGATTAATGATGAGTTTTTCGTTTTAACTGCAGACAAACTTGGAGGATTTTTTAGACCCAGTTTCGTGATTGCTGCTGCAAAGAAGACATATATAAAATACAAAGCAGAAGGGAGTTGGTTGAGGAAAGGAAAAGTAAGAAGCAGAGATGTTTCTCAAAAAAAGAAGAAAGTGAAGGTCTGAGATTAACAATATCTCAAAAAGACCAACGTATTACTGAACAGAATCGATAGTAGCAGAGGCCTAGGCTTGGGAAACGTTCATCAGTTACCAAGCTAGTTCCTTTTTATAAAGTGCTCTTAAATCTTAATCTAAAATGTAATGTATTGTATAAATCATAAGCACTCACTAGAAGACAAAATTATGGGATTAAACGGTTGGGGTAGCCCAAAGGTCACCAGGGGGGCATCCCAAAAGTTGTGTTGTTTTGTATAAATATAGGAGAGTTAGATGTAAGAAAGGAATTTTTCCCAGATAGACTTGTGAGAGTATGTTGTAAGAAGAACTATTTCCTTTTGCAATAAATAATTACAAGTTTCATGTTGGAGAAAGCTTGGTGGAAGGTTTCAAATGCTGTACTTTGGATTTGTTGAATGTGAACTATTTCATTTTCAGCTGTTGTCCATTAACTGTGAGATCGTTCTAACTTTGTGAACCTATGTTCTTGTTATGAATGCGCTCTAGTTTATTCTATGAAATTTACACTGGGGGTAATGATCGATTTTTATAAACAATGAGCTATCTTGTTGTTCATATATCTATTAATGTTCATGTGTTTAGAAATAAGTAACAGCTATATGTGATTTTTCTTAATGCATGCCGCAGAAACACATTACTCATTGATAAATGATAATCTTGCTCCCTAGGGATAGGTTATATAATTAGTTTTAGTTTCTTGCTGTGTGTGATTTAGATGCGAGAGAGTTAAGACAAGAGATATGAACCTGCACATCACACTGTGACTGCTCCTTGTATTCTCTATCAATCTGCATTATTAGATAGGCACTTGCATATCATACTTACATTCAAAAAACTAAAAATACATGGTGGACCGGGCCATAACTGGTAAAACCTTGTATTTTTTTACTTGACCTACGGTAGCCGGACCGTAAACTGGACAGATTCCCCATGCCAAATAGTAACGGGCTAGTTGGGAACTTTACTTGGGAGAATCCCTAGCTGTTGTTACCTGTGATTTTCTAGGCCTCAACAAAGTCATAATAACAACTATTGTTAGAGGATGTTATTATCCAAATGATACACCAAAACCATTGCTCCCATTAAGTAGACATGACTTCTCTCCCTACATTAAGTCCGCGTGCACATAACAAAAAAAAAGGTGACTTATGTCATTTCTCCCATTCAAGAAAAAAAGTGACAGGGCTTCTCTCATTTCTCCCATTCAAGAACAAACAAGTAGACATGACTTATCTCCCTACAATAAGTCCACATGCACATAATGACTAGCTTTGGTACTTCCTAACTTTTCAATATTCCTTTTGACAACAAAAGTGAAACATGAAATAATATCCTTACTTTCAACATCTTGCATAGCTGATGGCTTTGATCAAACTGTATAAGTACTTTGTTCCCGAAGTAAATATTTTAAGACCTAGGAACAAAGGGGAGAGAGATGAATGGTTGAAGGACTCCAATGGAGGATGAATTGATTCCTTGTTATGCCTACCCAAAGGTCCTTTTATAATGAATATTATCCCTAACTTATCATTGATTTGTAGTCTTCTATTTTTCACCCATACTGCTCAAAGCAACACAGTTTTATGCCGAACTAGTATGTATCTTCATGTCACAAGTTATTCCTTGTAGATGAATATGGAACCCTAGAAGGTAGTGTTGATTTAGAAATATGATGTTACAATGTTCCATCCCATCTTTAAGAATTAATTTGAGATTAATTTATTTTATAACATTAACATATTAATTTTCAACCCTAAGGCAACGGTAACTTGAACAGAGTTGGGAGATTTCAAATAGGTACCACCACAATAATGGAAGAAATAAGACGAGATTATACAGGCATTCTTGGAGGCATATTTACCATTGGTAACCTACAACAATCATATATATATATATATATATATATATATATATATATATATATATAAAATCCATGGTGGTGAAGAGCGGACATTTCCAAATCTGCTACTTGGCACATTCAGGAATGAAAAGAATTTTTTAAATACATTTATATCAGTCTGTAATATTTGCTGATTTATTCCTTTTAGCTTGCCATGATGATGCTTATTATTAATCTTGCACATTGATCTAGGGACTAAACATTAGTCTCATCAAATATTAATCAACAAATAACTCATGAAATGGTGTAATCGGTCTACAGAATGAGTAGTCGCTCTATATAATCAGATGAAATAAT
Organism: Pseudotsuga menziesii; assembly: GCA_001517045.1. NCBI lineage: Eukaryota > Viridiplantae > Streptophyta > Pinopsida > Pinales > Pinaceae > Pseudotsuga > Pseudotsuga menziesii. The sequence goes on along the minus strand of LPNX010706320.1, from coordinate 345,770 downwards.
GTTAATACAATACAATGTCATGCTACAGGCATGAATGAATGAGACATTTGAATCCTCAAGGAGGTCATTCGAATTGAATGAGTGGTTCTAGCTTAACTGACTGTAATCCATAGTCCACACTCAGTTAACCACTAATCAAAACCCTAATTGACTCAACTGAACCGTAACTAAAGCCGAAGTGCAATAAATGACTGAGTCTCAACTGAAAGAGATCGGACACATGTCATAGAAAGCCAACCATCAAGTGCTAGCACTTCAATGACTCCAATGAACCCCGATGAGGTTAAATGAAGTTGAACTGAACATCATAAGTTGGTGGAGGCACCCCTGTTGACTCCAATTCATTAATTAATCATTAAATAATCAATTAAATGAAAGAAGGTGCCTTCACTGACTTTTTTAACTGATTGTAACCACCAGTTAGCAATTAGGTGCATTAATATCACTCAAATCACCCCTGGAGTGCTCCAGTTAGCCTCCCCGAATGTAGAAGAAGGCTAAGTTAGCCTCCTTGACTGAAGGTAGGCGTGGGTGTGACTGGATGATGTCAATTAATGCTCCACTGATGTCAATTAATGTCAATAATACTTAGGATAGTGGTTTAACTAGGCCAATTTGACCAAAATGAGTTTGTATGGTGGTAAATGTCTCCAACACTTATTTTCCCAAATCAATTTTCAACCCTAAGGAAACGATAACTTGTTTTCCCATACTAATTTTCAACCCTAAGGCAACGCTAAGTCAATCCCATAGTAGAAATAAACAAAAAACACTATTCTGCACAAATCAAAAGGCTCTTAAAAGACTATTTATTTTCTTGGCCACTCCTCTCTCCTTACTCTACACTCGTTGTTGTTGTAACCCTTACTTTTGATGGTTGTAAGTGGTTTTTATTTTTCCCATGAATGATGTTGTGATGTTGTAGATGATTATCCATTTTACCTAATATATTTTATGATCTTTTTCATCATTTATAGGATGCACATACCTGTTGTTTATGGCTTCTTAAACTTGAAAGCTCAAGGGCCTAAAAGTGCCCAGATCTCATTTAGGACCCTTTAAGAGTCATAATACAAACTATTGTTAGAGGATGTTATTCTCCAAATGATACACCAAAACTATTGCTCCCATTAAGTAGACATGACTTCTCTCCCTACAATAAGTCCACGTGCACATAACAAAAAAACAAAAGTGACTTCTCTCACTGCTCCCATTCAAGAACAAAAGTGACATGACTTCTCTCATTGCTCCCATTCAAGAACAAAAAAGTAGACATGACTTCTCTCCCTACATTAAGTCCACATGCACATAATGACTAGCTTTGGTACTTCCTAACTTTTCAATATTCCTTTTGACAACAAAATTGAAACATGAAACAATATCCTTACTTTCAACATCTGACATAGCTGATGGATTTGATTGAACTGTATAAGTACTTTGTTCCCATAGTAAATATTTTGAGACCTAGTAACAAAGGGGAGAGAGATGAATGGTTGAAGGACTCCAATGGAGGATGAATTGAAGCCCTGTTCTGCCTACCCAAAGGTCCTTTTATAATGAATATTATCCCTAATNATATATATATAATCTATGGTGGTGAAGAGGGGACATTTCCAGATCTACTACTTGGCACATTCAGGAATGAAAAGAATGTTTTAAATACATTTATATCAGTCTCTAATATTTGTTGATTTATTCCTTTTATCTTGTCATGATGATGCTTGTTTTCCCATACTAATTTTCAATCCTAAGGCAACGCTAAGGAAATATCGTAGTAGAAATAACCAAAAAATACTATTCAGCACAAATCAAAAGGCTCTTAAATTAACTGTATCATGCCTTCGTCAATGATTTGATGAATCGTTTGAAATTGTCTTCTAAATATAGTGAGACAGGGCTCAAAACACTTACCTAAAGAGATTGTTTCCTTTTCTCTTTATCATTAATTTCTATGATATGTGTTTCAAGTGATGATAATGTTGTTCATCCTATGCTATTCTCTTGTCGATTTCCTAATAGGGTGGCATTAAATGGCTTGCATTCTACTTTGATCAATATGACAAAGTCCTTTTCTCCAACCAACCATATTAAACTTGAATGGATTTTGGACCTTTCCTCTCTTTCCACTTGTAGAAAAATTAGCAAATGGTTTTGATCACCTCCAACTTCAACCTAAGTTCTTATCCTTTTGTGATCACTCATCAAGGATGCATAGATTAACCTATTGTTGTCAACAAGAATACCATTGGCTTCTTTATCATTAGATTCTATGCTCTATGTTTCAAGTGACACTAATGCTTGTTGATATTTTATTATTTCTTATCACTTGTGTAAGATATTGTTGTCATTTTCACAAACTTGAGGTTTGAGACAAATTGTAGTGTTATAGACTCTTTGAGAGAGGCATCAATTGGTTTGTGTTGATATTATTAAG
>LPNX010706320.1:329870-341612 GCA_001517045.1 Pseudotsuga menziesii | reverse complement strand
AGAAGCTCGAATTTGTCCTTCTCTACTCCATCATCAAATAGGTTGAGGTTAGCTTCTTCAACACCACATATAGGTTCACTATAATTTTCTAGGGATAAATTAAACCTTATTAATCTTCAACAGTCTCTACCAACATAACAATCTATTATATGTACTAGGAGCTTCAGTCAAATCAAGAGAAATCTTCTACAAAAATATGAAGAACAACTTGATTTTGTAAACCAAGTGGATGGAAAAAGGGAAAGGAAACATCAAATATCACTCACACCATGGAATAATCCTAAAGATAACAAACTATCTAAACCTTTAAGGTCATCTTATCGTCTTAAATGTAAGAGGGGCAAACAAAAATCAGACATGGTGAAAATTGACATAAAATGTTCAAATAAAGAATGCAGGACATCAAAATACCTAGTACTTGCTTCTAGACCCAAAGCATAAAACATAAGATTCATGATTGTCCATTAATGGCCAAGTATTACCTAACCCAATTTCCAGTGAACTAAGCACCTCACGATCAAATCAGGATATTGGGCCAAGTTTATTATAAATTCCAAGAAGCAACTAATAGAGCAACCAAGCATCCAGTCTACAAGATCTCCAAGAACTAACATCATTCAAGTGAAGGATGTATGCTTACTACTGTAGACATTATATCTCTACTCATTCGATTTCCTACAAAGTGTTGTAGCTTTCTTAGTGCTCCTCTCTGTTTATCATTTACGTTCAACTTAACGGTGAAATCAACAAGTCCAGGAAAATCTTCTAGTACATCTCCTTTACAGTAATGGACAAATAATGATGTTAGTTCTTGGAGATCCTATAGAGTGGATTTTTTAACCTCTTTAGTGCTACTCTATAGTGCATAACCCAACACTTCAGAGATTATTGTTATAGTTTTCTTGGGCATCTTGGGGTATCCTAATCAATTTCATAATGATAGTTAAGAGGAATGCATTCTGAAATTCCATGGGCAATAGGATTCTTCTAGGTTTCATGTTGAATTACATATTGAATCTCTTCCAAGGTTGAATGTGGCCCTAAGGATATTAAGATGAATATGTTCAATATATATCTTAACTTGCAAAAACGTGACATAAGAAATTGGTATATATGGTATTAACACTCTATTTTTAACAGTCTATTTTGAGCCTGACAGAAGTTCGAAGAAGGCCCCATTCCTTTAAAACATTGTGTGAACACCATTTAGGTTGGTAGAGGCTCCTGGTCCACGATTTAGAACCGTCGGACAATGAAAAAAGAGCAACGATTGGTCGTGGTTTTGGCCCAAGATGCGGGAGGACAATCAAAATCTGGCTTTCATGGGATCTATTAAAGCAAGCAAACAAATGAAAGGCCAAGATCAAAGAAAACCCAATCAAAGGCCTGAAACAGTTTCGTTGAGCAAACATGCTCGATGGAAGGAGCTTTTCCAAATTGTGAAAATGTTAAAGGTCGGAAACATTCGACAGCAGAGACAAGATCAAAGGAAGATCTATGGTCTCAATCAATTTCGCAAAACAGACTTGTACGGGTAAAACTACAATTTCAAATCGTGAAAGGTGGTCCCAGCCCCAAAGAATAAACGGTCCTGATAAAGAAGGGGAGATATTTATGATTGTGGTTCATTTCGCAATGCAAACTAGTGAGGATGAAGACCATGATCTCGCATTGCAAAAAGTAGTGGGGCCCACTCGAACTGATAGTTACATGGAGAGGTCAATCGCGATCGACGATCGAGGGCCAGCCTTGGTATAAACCTATTCGTTGAATTCAAAGAAGAAAGTTGGCGGTAGAAATGATGGAACATGGACAGTGGGCATAAAATATTCCTCTAATATGAAGGCTGAGAAGACTTCCAAGGTAAGGATTCACATCCCGTGTAGAGGATACGTTCACACATATAATCTGCCTCCTTGTAGATTGGCAGATCCCTTGACGCCATTTGTAGCATGCACATAGGTAAAATCATCCCTGTGGCAAAAAAAATTTGTGTGAGTTGGCCTGCGAAAGTAAGGAAAGTAACCGGGGAATCCGCTATTCACACGAGGCAAAAGCCAGCACGAAGGGGGAAACCAATCCATTTCCTACATCATAAGAGCGAGGAAACGTGGGAGCATCCACTTCATGAATTTCACAGCATGGATCAACTATATGAGGTGGCTTCCAAAAATACTTCCCATAGCAGACGGTAAGGTGCCATGGCCCATGAAACAACAATGCTAAGATCCCTATCAGGTAAAGGATCACTCTACTCGCACCCTCACACATGCTGATACTAAAAACGCTCGATGACAGAATGTGCGGGAATGTTGACCGGTCATTGAAGCAGTCAGTATCGAAAACTTATATATCTGCCTTCAGAACACTGGAGATGAGATAACATATCTCCAGAACCTGAGTTTCTTCCTCTTCACGAATCTAGAAAGGCTCAAAGAGTTTGATGATGAAGACCTTGTTTGAGAATCTTGTCCATCTGGGTGTGTTGATGGTTGGTGAGAAAAATTCCACACTCACCCGTCACCTTGGAATTGCATGCCAAGAATGACACCAGCCATCAGGGCCTAGACATGATACTTACACTTCCAATGACACGGGGTCTGGACACTTACTTCCCGTAAGTGTTATTCCAGGAACCCCTGGTACCATCACTGCCACCAAAGCCTCCATGAAAGAAGACAGTCCTTGACTGCTCCCTGAACAAGCACTCGTTCAGATGGGAGCATCAGGGGTCTAAAGCCCACACAGCCCTGTTTGTGTAGTCCACTCTCCAAGGGCGATGGGGCTGGTGTAGATATACTACACCTTATTGCCCATGGGAGAGCCCACTCTTCTAGAAATGAGAAGCACAAGAATGACAAGCCACTTAGCGGGCTTGCCTCAGCCAAAAGCAATGCGGCCCTTCTTCCAAACTCCATGGCTAACAATCTTACCTAGAGAAGAGGGAGGTGGCGGATGAGGTTGAGCAGGGGAAAAATGCAAACTACCCTGCTAATGTGTGCCCATGCGGAAATATACATTTGAAACACAACGGGAACACACACTTCGGACAGAGAAGGAGGTGTCATACTCATAACAGCCAACCACATCAAGCTGTCACTTGGGCCAAATGCGCTATAGCTCCATAATTTTTGTAAAACGTGGCGATAGTCCCACTCTTTATATTGTTAATGCATGATTGTGATTGGAAATAGTCTGTAGGTTTATTTAGGAGAATAGTCTCAGCACTAGAATAGTATATAGACACTCCTGAAAGAGGCAGAAGGGGTTGAGATTTGGAAGGTTGGGGAAAACCTTCAAGGGTTGAGGCTCTCTGTTCTAGATAATATTTGATGCTTGTGTTATGAATAAAATTACAGAGGAAGAGTTGTTTCTTAAACCATAGATTCATTTGTCGTTGCTTCTTTCAATATGTATCTTCCTTACATGAAATGTATATCATGTTTCCATTCCAGTTTGTTGATTGCTTTCATGTCTGTAACTTAGTGTATAACAGTTTCGAATTCATACTTGCTATGCTCCATCTATTGTTTCAGACATTTATCAAAGTTTCTTCTAAATTTACGTGGAATTCATCTCGTTGGTGCTCCATGTGATGGGTTGTTCCCTCTTATCCTCTAAACGCCTTCTAAATATCTCCTGATTGTGAGATTGACGGCTATCTTTCCTCTGTCTGCAACCACACACCATTCTTTCCCTCTTACAAATGTTCCCTACTCAAGTTTTCGACTCCATTTCCAATATTCCCTTACCCTAATAATCCCACCTGCATCTCATGCCACTCTACTTTGTCCCATTTCAGGATTCCGGTCTCCTGACCATCCCTGAGTGAATATCTTACGCGAAGCAAAGATCTGAAGACAAGCGAGAGATCCCTCTCTAATTGTGCTAGGATGGAGGCGCAATCTAAAGCAGTTCTATTGTTGCACCAGGAGCAGGCCCTCCCCTCAACCTTGGGGCTCCATATCCCGATGCTAACAAACTGGCACCGTTGTTGGGGACGAAATTGAAGATCCTCCCTGGGAAAAATGACATGGTTTTAGATTTGATTGTTGATGGTGAACAATGATCAGACATCATGAAGGTTGAGCACTTTTCACCTAGCGACTCCACTCATGAAGGGTTCAGACATCAGTGACTCTGCTGGTGGTACGACCCAGAAATCGAATGATCAGAAAAAGGTGGGCAGGCTCCGTCTAAAATTTGAACCTCTTGTAAGGCTCAAAGGATGAACGGTGGAAGGTTAAGATGCTTGAGTTAGCCTTTCTTCCAAGAAGCTTTGTTCTATCTTGTAAGTTTGTTCTTATATTTCCCTAAATTTGTCATAACAGTCTTCTATGGCTCAACTCATTCTAAACAGAGCTATGAATATATTCCTGTTTATCCTTCTTTACGAACCGAAAGCGTTGTGTCGTCTTGCACTTTTGGTTTTGACCTAGATTTCTCTCTGGAGGCCCAAGACGTCAAAGATTTCCCCTATGAAATTCATGAAACCTCTGTTGATAGCATAGCTATTGCACCTAACATGGTCTCTCCCATTTCTCCAAGCCAGTACAAACCACTACAACTGCCTCCCATCCTCCATGAGTTTCTCATGAAACATTACAAATACCTCCCCAAATTTGATGGAGAATCCAAAGACTTCACTGCTAAGAAACATTTACAAGCCTTTGAAAATTTCTCTGACCTTTTTGAAATAGAACATGATGATGCCTGCATGAGGGTTTTTTCCCAGTCCTTGCAAGGGGATGCTAAAGAATGGTTCAAGCACTTGCAGCCTAAGTCCATCAACACTTGGGAAGATTTTTCTTACACCTTCTTGAATTTTTGGGGTAGGAGAAGGCCACTGGATCAAATAATTTCAGAATTCTATTCCTTGAAGAGACATGAGGGTGAGACCTTGTCTAGTTTTAACAGAAGATTTTCTAATTTTTATTATAACATGCCTAAGGAATTCCAACCTCTTGAGAACGTTGCTAAGATATATTATGTAGCCACCTTTCCTCCTAACCTATCCTTGCTTCTTTTGGAAAGAAAATAAACCACTTTCCAGCACATGTTTGTTGATTGTCTAGAGGTTGAGGAAAACCTTAAGATGTCCAAAAAATTTTCAAATCGGGACAATGGTGGTGAAATAAAAGATACATTAAATTTGGTTGGGCCCTATAAGCAGAATGAAAAGGTCCCTGTTCAACTAAAGATTTATCTTGGTATAAAGAAAGATGACTGGCCCGATACAGGAACAGGTGATCCTACAGGCCTGTTCTTTGAATATTGTGACCTGCACCACCCTAGATCCATAAAAGGCAATTTTAAGAAGGAATTTGGTGTGCCTGTGTATGACGAATATGAGGAAGAATACCTATGGACTGTACTTGAGAAGTTGGCCATTGAACCAAGACCTACTAATGAAGAGGACCAAGATGCTATGTGAAATCGAGAGGTTAAAGTAGAAAAGGGTGATAGGGACATTGAAGGTGATAACTTACCCTTGTGTTATGCCTCATTTGAATTAATATGGCACATGATTAAAGCCTCTAAGAAAAAATAGAAAGAAGGGGAGATGGTGCAGTCTAGAGACTTGTATGGAAGAGAGGATCATAAAAAAAAGCAACCAGGTAATCCCTCTCCAGTTACCGATACGTCGGGGGTTTGTAATAAGGTTTCAAGTCATGGAAAAGGATGCATCAGCCCTCAGATAAATACATTTTTTAATGTTCTGTCTTCAAGAATATCACCCCATACGGGAGGAATATGCCTACTCGATTCCACTGGAGAAAAGAAGGACCTCCCTCTTGAGGCACATCGAGCTCTCATTGCAGATATTTTGGGTGGAAAGAAGGATGTTTCATTGAAGGAAGATTCTATGGGCCCTCTCCTACAATCGTCCAAGTATCAACCTGACATACCACCAGGAAGAAAGAGTTTGGACAACTGTCCTACAAGTGGAGGACGGAATATGTTGGGGGTTGTCATGTTTTCTATGACACCATAGCAAAGTACATGGAAGGAATAGGTAACAGTAATGACTAATCATGTCTTTGCGATAAAAATTAGTCTATATTCTATAGCTTTCTTCCATTATCTATTTCATTTCCATCCATCAAGCACGAAAAAAGAACAACACTATTAGGCAAGTTGCTTGATTGGCTTCGTTGGAAGTCTGATTTCACTTAATTAGACTTATGAACTAAATTAGGTAGGGTGGGTAGGAACCAATAATCTTGACAATCGTCAAGCATTTCCTTCATTGCTATTTTAGTTTGCTTTCATTTTCAGTTGTAAGCACAGGTTTGCAGTCAAGAGCATGGTTTGCAAGAGTGGCATGAATTCGCTGCAGCAGTAGCTCAGAGCAGAATGGAGATTTCAAAGAAAGATTAAAGACAACCTAATGGATTTGGCACTTGGTCTATGGGGGTTCTTTGCTACCTCACTAGGAGGATAGAATCCCTCATGGAGCTCGTTCTTAAAACTCCATTTTTAACAGTCTATTTTAAGCCTGACAGAAGTTCAAAGAAGGCCCCATTCCTTTAAAACATTGTGTGAACACCATTCAGGTTGGTAGAGGTTCCTGGTCCATGATTTAGAACCGTTGAACAATGAAAAAAGAGCAAAGATCGGTCATGGTTTTGGCCCAAGATGCAGGAGGATGATCAAAATCTATATTTCACGGGGTTTGTTACAGCAAGCAAACAAATGAAAAGCCGAGATCAAAGCAAACCCAATCAATGACCCGAAACAGTTTCGTTGAGCAAACATGCTCGATGGAAGGAGCTTTTCCAAATTGTGAAAAGGTTAAAGGTCGAAAACATTTGACGACAGAGATGAGATCAGAGGAAGATCTATGGTCTCAATCAATTTCACAAAACGGAATTGTGCGGGTAAAACTATGATTTCAAATCGCAAAAGGTGGTCCCAGCCCCGAAGAATCAACGATCCTGATAAAGAAGGGGAGAGATTTACGGTTTTGGTTCATTTCACAATGCAAACTAGCGAGGATGAAGACCATGATCTCTCATTTTGAAAAGTAGTGGGGCCCACTTGGATCGATGGTTATATGGAGAGGTCAATCGCGATCAGCGATCGAGGGCCAGCCTTGGTCTAAAACTATTCCTTGAATTCAGAGAAGAAAGTTGGTGGCAGAAATTATGGAACGTGGACGGTGGGCATAAAATATTCCTCAAATATGAAGGCTAAGAAGACTTCCAAGGTACAAGCTTCACATCCCATGCGGAGGAGACATTCACACATATAATCTGCCTCCTTGCAGATTGGTAGATCCCCTGACGCCATTTGTAGCATGCACACAGGTAAAATCATCCCTGTGGCATCAAATTTTTGTGTGAGTTGGCCTATGAAAGTAAGGAAAGTAACCAGTGAATCTGCTATTCACATGAGGCAAACGCCAGCACGAAGGGGGAAACCATTCTATTTCCTACATCACAAGAGCAAGGAAACGTGGGAGCATCCACTTCATGAACTTCGCAACATGGATCAACTGTACGAGGTGGCATCCAAAAATACTTCCCATAGCAGACATTAAGGCACCACGACCCATGAAACGACATGGCTAAGATCCCCATCAGGTAAAGGATCACTCTGCTCGCAACCTCACACATGCTAATATGAAAAATTCTCTATGACAGAATGTGCAGGAATGTTGAACGATCATTGAATGGGTCAATCTTGAAAAATTATATATCTTCCTTCAGAACACTGGGGATGAGCTAACATATCTCAAGAACCTGAGTTTCTGCCTCTTCACGAATCTGCAAAGGCCCAAAGATTTTGATGATGAAGAACTGGTTTGAGAAGCTCGTCCGTCTGGGTGTGTTGATGGTTGGTGAGAAAAATTCCACACTTGCCTGTCACCTTGGAATTTCATGCCAAGAATGGCACCATCCATCGGGGACCAGACATGATACCTACACCTCCAGCGATGTGAGGTCTGGACACTTACTTCCCATAAGTGTCATTCCACGAACCCCTGGTACCGTCCCTGCCACCAAAGCCTCTATGGAAGAAGATAGTCCTTGACTGTTCCCTGAACAACCACTTGTTCTGATGGGAGCATCAGGGGTCTAAATCCCACACAGCCCTGTTTGTGAAGTCCACTTTCTAAGGGCGATGGGGCTGGTGTAGATATACTACACCTTATTACCCGTGGGATAGCCCACTCTTCTGGAGATGAGAAACATAAGAATGACAAGCCACTTAGTGGGCTTGCCTTAGCCGAAAGTAATGCAGCCCTTCTTCCAAAATCCACAGCTAAATTCTTACCTGAAGAAGAGAGAGGTGGTGGATGAGGTTGAGCAGGGGAAAAATGTAAACTACCCTGCTAGTGTGTGCCCATGCAGAAAGCTACATTTGAAACACTGCGAGAACACACACTTTGGATAGAGAAGGAGGCATCATACTCATAATGGCCAAGCACATCAAGATTTCACTCGGGCCGAATGCGCTGTATCTTGATAATGTTTGTAAAACATGGCAATAGTCCCACTCTTTATATAGGTAATGCATGATTGTGACTGGAAACAGTCTCTAGGTTTATTTCAGAGAATAGTCTTAGCACTAGAATAGTATGTAGACACTCCCAAAAGAAGGAGAAGGGGTTGAGATTTGGAAGGTTGGGGAAAACCTTCAAGGGCTGACGCTCTCTGTTGTAAATAAGATTTGATTCCTGTGTTATGAATAAAATTGCAAAGGAAGAGTTCTTTCTTAAACCATAGATTCATGTTTCATTGCTTCTTTCAATATTTATCTTCTTTACGTGAAATGTATATCCTATTTCCATTCGAGTTTGTTGATTGATTTCATGTCTGTAACTTAGTGTATAATAGTTTGGAATTCATAGTTTCTATTCTCCTCCTGTTGTTTCAAACATTTATCAAATTTTCTTCTAAAGTTACATTGAATTCATCTCGCTGGTGTTCCACGTGATGGGTTGTTCCCTCTTATCTTCTAAATGCCTGCTAAATATCTCCTGATTGCAACATTGATGGCTATCTTGCCTTTGTCTGTAGCATCATGCCATTCTTTCCCTCTTGCAAATGTTCCCTACTCAGGTTTTTGACTCCATTGCCAACGGTCCCTTGCCCTAATAATCCCACCTGCATCTCACTCCACTCTATTTTGTCCCATTTTAGGAGTCCGATCTCCTGACCATCCCTAAGAGAATATCTTACGTGAAGTAAATATCTGAAGACAAGTGAGAGATCCCTCTTTGACTGTGCTAGGCCGGAGGCATAGTCTAAAGCGGTTCTATTGTTACGCCGGGAGCAGGCCCTCCCCTCAAACTTGGGGCTTCATATCCCAGTGCTAACATATGGATTCCTAGTAAGGGTGTATACTAAATTGTAAATATTCTCAGGTTGTTATACAATATATGGGATCCTATTCTTGATGAGTAATCTTTTGAGGATCCAGATTACCCTCCACAAAATCAAGCCCTTGAAAAACTCCATGAAGATTCCTTTGAAGAAGGCCCTATTTATGAAATAACCCATTCTCCTATTATATTACCTCATCCCAAGAATATGAATTAGATGGTCCATATTGTTGAGATTCTGATGAGGAATATTTTGTAGGAAAACCCTTGTTTGATGATGAGATGGAAAGTGCATGCATTTATCCATTTCATGAAGAGTTGGATGTTATATTTGAAATCAATAATCGTAGTTTTGGGGACCATGTATATGATTTATATAGTGAAGCATCTAATGAGGAACCTATAGAGAAATGAAGCATCCACTCTATAGGATCTCCAAGAACTAACATCATTATATCTCTACTCATTTGATTTCCTACAAAGTGTTGTAGCTTGCTTAGTTCTCCTCTATGTTTATCATTTAGGTTCAACTTAACGGTGAAATCAACAAGTCCAAGCAAATCTTCTAGTACATCTCCTTTATAGTAATGGACAAATAATGATGTTAGTTCTCTGGAGATCCTATAGAGTGGATGTAAATGTTGGCTCAAACTCATACATGGGTTTACATTAGTTTCCAACAACGGTGGTCTATTATAGTCCAAGAATTGGCATATTCAATGCTTGGAGAGGGGAAGGTCAATAATCTTTTTTTTGGGGACCCCATATACGATTCATAATGATAGAGTGGATGTACATGTTGGCTCAAACTCATACACAGGTTTGCATTAGTGTCCAACAAAGATGGTCTATTATAGTCCAATAATTGTCATATTCAATGCTTGGATAGGGGAAGGTCAATAATCATATTTTTGGGGACCCCATATAATGATAGTTGGGAGGAACGCATCTTAAAATTCCATGGGCAATAGGATTTTGCTAGGTTTCATGTTGAATTACATATTGATTCTCTTCCAAGGTTGAATGTGGCCCTAAGGATATTAAGATGAATATGTTCAATATATATCTTAACTTGCAAAAACATGACATAAGAAATTCGTATATATGGATTCCTAGTAAGTGTTGTATACTCAATTGTAAATGTTTTAACCTCTTCAGTGCTACTCTGTAGTGGATAACCCAGCACTTCAGAGAAGTATCTCTCCACTGTATCTTGAACATGCCCCTGATGCATTAATTTTGGATGCCTCTTAGTTGCAGTAATGATACTAATCAACCAGCTGAAGAAGGCTTGAAAAGAGTTCAAATCTAAAATATTAGGCCTTACCAACCTCAAAATATTGAAGATCTCTTTAAAATTGTTCTAAAAAAGGGTGCATGACAATAACACCCATATCCCCATATGTATTTGTGAAAGAGAATGGAGTATGTTGGTGTCCTTATTGCGCAGGAAATGCCCTTCATCTAAAACCAGCAGTCTTGGTCCCTAAAGTAGAATTTGTTGGCAAGATTCACCCAATGGTTCAAATTAAACACTTCATATTCTAAGGGTTTATTAAACATAATCAGATGAAAGACACTAGGGAATTGATACAACATATGTTGTCACTACAACTTGGAAATTACTGGTTTAGGTTTGAGTTTCTTTCTAATATAAGGTTTCTATAATAAAAAACCTGAAAGAAGAAATCCATAACATTTGGTAGAATTCTGGAAAACCCCTGTTGTCGATACAATTTGTAAAATAATGGGTTAGGTTTGAGTTTCTTTCTGACCTAGGGCTTTTATAATGATCTTGAATTATAGTTGAAGTTTTTTGTAAAAACTTGAGTGGTTAGGGTACGTGTTCCTTCTCCTCGATTTCACACTTGGGTGCATCTATATTTTTCAGCTTGTTCCTATCATGTTACTTTTACCCCTATTACCTCTATTTCCGTGGGTGTTGAATGAGGGTGACCTTCTCTAATAGCCTCTGCCTTTCCTCTATTGGACTCCGCTTATGATGGGTCCACTCGCTGGGTCAATTATATTCTTTGTAACAGGGTATGGAACTCTATATCGATATGGGTCAAATGCGGGTCAAATGCAACTGTCAAATGCAACTCTACTTTTACCCCTATTAACTCTATTTTCATGGGTGCTGAATGAGGGTAACCTACTCTAATAGCCTCTGCCTTTCCTCTACTGGTAATGAAACCCTGGAGATTTGCAGAACTATCTTAAAAATTTTTAAATAGAAATGAATTATGGCATGGTACTCAAAATTTTGGGATGCATTGTCTCGACTGACAGTTTCTTTTATAATTGGCCTCCTTTTCCTCTACAAAACCACAATCCACTCTCCTTAGTCTTCGTGGGTCCAAATCATTTCTCCCACTGTCTCGTTCTCAGATATTATTCTCCGACCGAGT